>PVHY01001988.1:0-127744 GCA_004024945.1 Uropsilus gracilis
GAGAAATATGGGGTGGCTTTGTCAGAGAGGCTCTTCAAGAACTAATGTGGGACTTGAGTCCCGCCCACCAGCAGGCAGCCACCTCAGGGCTGCCTGTGCACCCGGGTCCCTGGCCATTGGGACTTCCTTGCCAGTGGGGAGCAAAGGGGGTCAAGGTTCCTGGGTAAGCCCCCTAAGCCAGGTGAGCCCCAGAGGGGGGGATGGGGGATGGGGTGGCTGCTTCACAGGGCAGTCATCTGCAGCTTGGATCAACAGAGTCATGTTGCCCTCTGCTCCTAGCCCAAGGGGAGCACGGGAGGGCACACCATTTGGGCCCGGCCCCACACAGGGAGGTACCAGTGCTTGGGTAAGGGGGGGGACCCCTTCCATTTTGTTCTCACTCCAGCTAAACTTCAGAGGATCAAGAACATGCACAACACAAACCCCAACATAAAACGGGCGAGGGACCATGCAAAAATCCAGCCCACAAGCCTGAGATGGAAACAGCAGATGAACAACTGAGAGAACCAGTGCAAGCAAGACAAGAGAAACAACTGTAGCAATACTATGTCACCATGCACACTTATGCGCTCACCAGACCAAGAAGACCCAGGACTTCATTCTGGAGATGCCTTCAAGGAGAACAACACACCCTCCCCACACTACTGGAGAGGAAAGGATGACCAAAGGTGGGGTAATCGGCCCCACATCAAAACTGCAAACTGAGGCAGAGGAGATGATCTTCAAAGGACATTCACAGTCGCCTGTATTCACAGAGAAACTTCTTGACCAACACAGGCTGGGGGCGAGACCCCCTAAATCTGACAACAGAGCCATAAGGAAAAGCAGCAAAGCAATGGAGATGGGATTGGAGAAGACAGCCTGCAGCAAGAAGACATGGACAGATCACAAATGAAGACAGCCTGGCTGCCCAATGCAAACTTAAGACAGAAAACCTACCAGCAAGACTCGCCTGGTTCCAACAACACAGTCCCTCACCCAGTGAAAGGACACTGCCATAGGAAAGAGACTAATGGACTTTGCACAACTAGTAAACAAAGAGTGGGCTTTGAGAGAATGGAGGGGGCATCAGAGGGAGGAGGGTGGGGAAGGTATCCCCAAAAAAACACTTACAGAGGTTGTGATCTAAAGAAAAAAAGAAATTAAAAAAAAAGAACTAATGCGGCTATCATCATTTTGACAATTCTCTTTGCACGCTCACCAATTAAAGATCTTTGAGCATACTAGAATGGTTACTTCTTTTGAGTACGTTGATGACTGGATTCTTAAAATGGATAAAAAAAAAAGGTTTTTCTCCTTAACACTGAGCACCCCTCACTTTCAGAACAAGAAAGGAAAGGAATGGAATTGGGGTGAGTTTTGCCATAGGTAGAAGGAAAGTTTAAGGTGAATAACAAACTTGCTATAAAGCTATAAATTATACACACAATATAAATACAAGTTCTACACACTATAAATTGGACACACATCATCATCATTACTATAAAATAGGAGTAACCAAAAATAAACAATCCAATAAAAAATTAGCAAGGTTAGCCTTTAAATATTTTCACACATTAAGTGATAATATTCCATTCATTTACACTGGAATAAGAAATTTTATGACATACTTACGCCATTTAAATTTGCTTTAGCTTGTGTCCCATATGTTTCTTCAGATCCTAAAATTTGAACATGAACTGCACTGTAATCTTCCAACCCAGCTTCTTTGAACATCAGGCGGGTTCTGTAGCAAAACAAGTATGATAGTAATCTACTCATGAATTAATGGTAAATCAATTCCAACATTTCCCTAATTTGGATTCCTCACAGAGGTATTTGGAATTTCAATGACAAAAGAGTTAAGTACTCAGTTATAGTTAAAGAACTAGAGCAATTTAGAGTATTTATGGCTATCAATTCACCCCTGAAGTGACTGCCATGTGATAAGGAATTCAGTAAATGCTAGTTGAATGAATTAATAATGTAGACACTCTTAAAAATACAAATTGCAGTTGTCTTTAGTTGGAAATCACTTTGATTCTTTAGTAAATAATAGGATCACAGGCTATTTTCATTCATTTTCCTGTTTATATATTTTTTTTACTTTTAAATGTTTTATGATCAGTATGTTGAAAAATAAAAAAAATGTTTGATGTGGTTACCTTCTTATTAAAGAAGAAACTAGCACTAATTTGCTTTTTCACATCTCTTATCAACATGTACTTATAGTTTTAAATAGGGGTTTAAAGATTTAACCCAGATTCTCTTGATTAACAATAACACGCTTTTAATGCATAACATAGAATGAACATTATTACTGTGGACAAGATACAAATGATGGATTTAAGCATCAGAAATTTCATAGAAGCTAATTAAATCTGATTAAAGAAATACACTGAAACTTCTTTATATGGATTTTTATTAAAGGAAAATTGAACTTTCAGGGACAAACTAAATGAGCTTCAGACACCAAACAGTTTGAGTTACTGAAATGAAAGCACCACGGCACCAAGGAAACAAGGACACCAGGGCTGGTGTCAGTACTGGTACTAAATGAACCAGCAGATTCATATCCAAAGGCTGAGTATGCTTAACAGGGAGTTAAGGGTTTATATACACTTTACATGCTTTGATGTTCCAAGTGGGTTGTCATTAGTGGTAGTACAAGGCCTGACATGGAAAAGACAGAATGAGGAAGATTCAAGGAGAAACTGTGTTGCATACCAGTAAACTGAGTAAGTCATGAATTGTTTTTCTAAACAGCTGTTTATCAAGAACCCTAGGCTGTATTTCTTAGGTTGCTGGGCTTCAGCATACTTTAGGCTATCATGCTTTTACTGGCTCATCATGTTTCAATACATTACTTAGATTTCATCACCTGCATACATTGTTAACTTTCTGAACATAACCTCCAAGTTAAGGGGGAAAATGTATAGGTTCTCTAGTAGAATTTAACATCTGTACAACTTTCATAAATACTATCTTGCTTATGGGTGCTTGTGCATACTAGATGATGCAGAGAGTTCATGTGTATTATAACCTGTCACTTAATATATAATGTGCTGAACAGACAGATGTTTGTGGGACAAATGTTAAGTGATCATAACAATGATTCTTGTTAAATAATCTGATTGCTAACATGTTTTAAATTTAGACTGGAAAAATCTTTTTATTCTTTTCTTATGCAAACCTTTTCAGAATATTTTCAGCTGTTCTCCTTCCCTTTTCAATAGATTTAGGCCCTCCCATGGTGCAGACAGCAGTGGCTCTGAAACCATCATGGTAAGAAGAATTTACCTGGTGACATAAAGTTTACAAGTATAAGTAATGGTATTAATCTCCGCTGACAAAAACTTGCCTTAGAATGGGCTGCAGGACTCCTGGCGAGAAACTACTTGTATCTATTCTACATAAATAGATTTCCTAAATAAAACTGATTTTTATAGGGGTAAAACAAAAGCTTTAAAAATAACTGGAAAAGATGAAGAAGAGAGTAATAGATGTATAATTTTGTTGAAGAAAACTAGAAAAAAACGTAACTTTTTTTTTGTTTTTTTTTTTTTCTGAGACAGGTCTTGCTGTATTTTTGCCTGTGGAACCGCAAGCTCTCGTTGCCCGGGGTACCACAGACTCAAGCAATCCCCAGCCTCAGCTTCCCAGGTAGCTGGGATTGCAGGCGCACACTACCACACCCAGCTATTTTTTTTGGAACTAGGTCTCGCTACGGGCCCCAGGCGGGACTCGAACCGCGATCCCTAGCCCTGGCTGCTTCATAGGCTGAAGCTTACAGGCACGAGCCACCGTGCCCGGCCTACATAACTGTTTTAATCCAAGTTGTAGTTTTATTTTTTAAAAGAGACATGAAGAGAATAAGTGTATCTTACTATTTGAAGAAACTCAAAGTCTCACTGCAAATATTAGCAAAGGTTTGTGAGTACAGGTTAAAATTAAAAGCAGCAATTGACCCAACTATGAAGGGATATCCCACTTACCAAATGATGAAAACATATGAAAAAATAACTCCTGCAAAACTGAGACTAAAAGTTCATGTTCTTTAAAAACATTCTTTAAAAATCTTTTTGGGGCTTTCAATTTCACTATTTAAGCAATTTTACTATTTAAGCTTTCAATCAAGCTTTTCATTCGTGGACTGAGAATTTGGAAATAACTTGATTGGAAAGAATCTAAATATTTAGTTAGAATGGAATAGTTATGCTATCTGCAGATGAGGACTTTTGAACTAATGTTAAAAAGGATTTAATCATGAGAAAATGTTAATTTTTTAAGGTAAAACCAGTATACAATATAATTGAAATGTGTTTACATCTTATATTTTGTTTTATTTTTGCTAGTTTGAATTATATTTTTATCACTTATAATAAAATGTCTAAACTAGAACACTTATAGATTAGCAATGAAAAAATAATTTGCAAACTTTGTTAACAGTTTGCTTTTTTTTTTTTTTAAGAGACTAGGTCTCACTGTGTTGCCCAGGGTTGTCTCAAGTGATCCCCAGCCTCAGCCTCCCATGTAACTGGAATTACAATCACGCCCCACCACATCCAGCAAGTTTGCTTTTTTAAAGTATTTTTAGAAATAGCACCACTTTGTAACCTTCAGAACCCTAGTTAAAGCAGTTGATAAAGATAATAATAAGAATGACTAAATTTTACATTTTCTGCCATAGACATATCACATCTAAAAAAATCCATTATTTTAAACAGCAGCCAGATATATGTCCTCATTGAACATACCCTTTAGTTCTTCTCTATGATAGTTTGTAATTGTGGCATTATCATACACACCTAAAATTTCAAATACATAATCACTATTTTAAGTTTATACTTATCAATTAATCATACCCAATATCAAGAAAGCAAAGATGTTTAGTCTATCCTCCCACCATATTCTCAGTCCAGTTTCTACAGGAATTAATATTTTATTTCAAATTAAACCCCATTTATATATATTACAAGAGAAATGATTCCCTCCCAACTCCAAACAGGCAACAAAACCAAAGAAAAGACCTTATAAGAAGAAGAAGGAAGAGACCCCTTCGCTCCTTGCACACGCACTGCTCCACCTTCAATACCTAAGTATTAGAAAAACAGCATCAATTTAAATTTAACAAAAATTTTTGCAATAAAAATTTGTTTTTGAAAATAAACTAAAAAATTACAGAATGGAGAATATGAGAAATTTTCTTAAAATGAATAGTAATGAAATAGGGTCCAAATGGGGTAAAAGCCTCCAACCACTAAGACACAAGTGTGCATCACTCAAAATGCAGTTTAACAAGTAACAAGGGATTTTATTTACAAGGGAATATTAACAGGGAAAACAAAAAGTCCTTAAAGCCACAAGTGGCCAGTCATCTTAACCCAGTCACCATTCTCAATCCCAAAGGTCCCAAAGATACATGTCCAAGATGGTGCTCTTTGCCCCTCCAAACCTGAGGCAGGTACTGAAGTTCCAGTCTTTCTCCTTGGTCTTCTCTTTGCTTTCTCTTCAGTGTGCTGTGCCACATCCGCTTCTCCAAGGTGCTTCAAACTTTTTTCACAATTGCTGATGCACAAATCAGCTTTCCAAATGCCTGGCCATGTCCAAGTACCAGCTCACTAAGGCACCTTGCTGCGGTGCCACACTCTCCACACTGGTCACTCTTCTGCTGGTCACCATGGCTTCTTGTCACCACCAACTCACTCTTCCAGTGGGCTTCTGCCTAGCTTGCTGGCTCGGGCTACTCTTTACCGGCCTGCCATTCTCTCTTCTCCCCAAAAGTTCTCTGTTTCTCTAGTCTCTGCTCCTTTGTTTTTTATCTTTATTTTTCTTTTCCTAAAAGCCAAAGGCTCCAATTTCCCTCTACACACCCTCTTGGTGATACATTTTTATTTCCTCACCTGGGATTTGCAACAAAGTAAAAGTATCCTTATCCTGTTTAGGCCATCTTGTTTCAGGCATAGCTAATGGCATCAATGCCTAAATTTCAATACTGCTCATATTTGGGTCCCATGCTTCAGTAATACAACTTATTTGGACTTGCCCATCCATTTAAGTATTACTTACTGATAAGATCACAACAGACATTGCAAGTTTTTGAACATGCATAGCCTTGTGAAAGATCTTTATCTTCCTTACCAGGATAGTGTCATTACTGAGTGATATGTCAAGAAACAGTGCACTAATTACAGTTTAATACAATTCATGTTCTGATCTTATAAATGCAGCTATGTGCCATTTTACACGTCTAGTCCATTAAGTATAATTTATTCCTCTGAACTTAATAACATCTAAAACACTAGTTGGATGAAAAGGTAGGTTAAATAACAATTGATTCTAAGCAAGGAGATGCCAATCAGTGGATAAATGATACAAATGCCTACATTGTCCAACTAGTATAATGGCTACATAGCTTTTTGCAAACAACAGGAAATTCTCTCGAAAAGCAAATAGTTTAGTTACTATGTTCATACTTTGAGACTGGTCCCAGTCGCTCCTGGTTCAGGGATGCAGTGAAACTTGCCCTGTTACACTGTACCCCAGCTTAAGATGGCTGACCTCAGGGACAAGGCAGGTTTTGATGCACCATTTTGGAAACAGGCTAATCAGGTTTGAGACCTAGGCATGCTGAAAGGAATATAAGCCAGGACAGCAGACAATTCACAAGTAGGTGCAATTCATAGTAGGGGTCATTCACATGTAAACCTTAGAAACTCAAAAAGAGAGAATGGAGGCCTAACTATTCCAGACTTCAAGCTATACTACAAAGCCATAATAATTAAAACAGCATGATACAGTACAACAACCAACAATCAGACCAATGGAACAGAATTGAGAGTCCGGAAATAAAGCCACACATATATAGTCAACTAATCTTTGACAAAGGAGTGAAAAACTTACATTGAAACAAAGATAGCCTCTTCAATAAATGGTGCTGGGAAAATTGGATTAAGACATGCAAAAAAATGGACCAAGACAACTCCCTTACACCATGTACAAAAATCAATTCAAAATGGATAAAAGACTTAGATATCAGACCTGAAACCATTAACACACATAGAGGAAAATTTGGGCAAAACCCTCCATGAAGTACAATTCAGAAATCCCTTTCTGGAAACATCTGCAGAAGGCAAAAAACTGAAGGAAAACATAAACAGATGGGACTACATCAAATGAAAAAGCTTCTATACAGCAAAAGAGACAACAGAAAAAACTAAAAGAAGCCCAACCAAACGGGAAAAAAAATTTGCCCTCCACAAGAGTGTTAAGGGTTTAATAACACAGATCCACAAGGAACTCACACAACTAAACAAAAGCAAAACAAGAAGGCCGATCAAAAAGTGGGGAGAAGAACTAAAAAGACACTTCTCCAAAGAGGAAATACAAATGGCCAACAGGCACATGAAAAATTGCTCAATTTCACTAGCAATCAGAAAAATGCAAATCAAAACCACAATGATACCACTTTACACCAGTAAGAATGTCCCACATCAAAAAAAACAGGCAACAAGTGCTGGCGTGAATGTGGAGAAAAAGGAATACTCTTACACTGCTGGTGGGAATGTAAACTGACCTAGCCACTATGGAAAGCAGTATGGAGGACCCTCAAACTAATGAAAATGGAATTACCATTTGATCCAGCAATCGCACTTATAGGAATCTACCCAAAGGAGATCTCAATGTGGGTACAAAAGAACACCTGTGCTTGGATGTTTATTGCAGCACTATTTATAATTAATTGCAAGGACATGGAAACAACCCAAATGCCCCAGAACAGACGAATGGATGAAAAAGATGTGGTGTATATATACACAATGGAGTATTGCTCATCAACTAAAAATGACAAATTTGATGAATTTATGGAAACCTGGATGTACCTAGAAGAAATCATACTAGTAGAAACAAGCCAGATAGAAAAAAGACAGAAACCAAATGGTTTCACTAATATACGGACAACAAAATGAAAGTACACATCGGGAGGGTGGGGAGCAACTGGAGCGGTCGGGGAGGGGAGGTGGTGGGTGACCCCTAGGGATCAAAATGATGTGAAATATATATATAAATAAATTATTTTTAAAAAGAAAAAGAAAGAAACTCACCAAGGCCTTCACTTCACAGACAGACCGACCTATGGTACTCATGGAGAGATTTGTTTCAGATCTTTGAGACTTTCAGTTCCTGCCTTCAATTCACCTACCATACTCAGCACTTTGAAATAAGATTGTTGTGGCCTGACCTCTGGTGCCGCGGCCTAACGGCCTCACCAAGGCCTCACCTCACATCACCTGCTGATTTGTGCTGCTGGCCTATACCTGGCTCCTCTGCAAAAAGCTGGGCTCTGGTGCCCAATCCTCTAAAAGAGTTGCCAAGTGCTGCTTGAATTCTCTACATAGGGGCTGCTGGCTGACATTACTCCTGACCAGCGCTGCTAATGTCTCTCTGGTGGTCTTTAAAAGTGGTCCCCCACTTCTCACCCTTTGGCATGACCAACAACATCTTCTGTTGCTGCTGCATCTGGTGCTACCCTCCTGACCTCTGCAAAAGTGTTCCTGGCTGCTTTAGTGCCACTTCTACCTCCAGATGCCACCATTTGTTAGATACTGGTTCACCACTCATCAGTGTGCCACCAGCTCCAGACTCTCACTGAATAAACAACACCATCTTCCCCATGAACAGCTTTTGGTTTGGACAACTGGTCACTGCAGATACTATCTGGCGGAGGACAGAGGGTCATTTGTGGCCTTAGAATTTTCCTTTGTCCCAATTTCCTTAACCCTCTTGCCCCTTTATAAATAAACTCTGTTGCTGTATTGAGTCACGGCTGAAGACCCATAAACCTTAACATTTCCCATTTTACAGTTTCAATATCAAAGTATTCTGGGTTTTTCAATCTAATCTGACAATATTATGCAATAAAGACAAAGAAATACACCCTTTAAGTCCTCAAAATAAAGATATTTATGTCATAGCTTTATCACACTTCAATCTTTAGCATATATTTGACAAAAAAAATAAAAAACATTTTGTTTCCGGGGCCATGAAATTTTTAGGCTTTGAAAGTCTAGGAGACCTGGATTTAATTCCCAGTTTAGTTGTGTCTTCATAATTACCCACCCTTTCTCCATTCTTTTCCCATTTTGTAAAATGGGCATGATAACTAGATAACTACTTTAGAAAAAGTTATAAAGATTGAATTTCTTTATAAATTCTTTATAAATTTCTTTTAAAGCCAATTTCACACCATAGTAATAGGAATACAGCAGTTGGTACTTAATTAAACTTTCCTCTTTTTTTTCAAATGACTATTCAGAAACCATATACATTTTGAATTGAATTCTTAGCTGCAAAGAATTCAGACATTAGTTAATTCATTTTTCTAACACCTGATGGATCTTTAAAAGCCCCTAAATGATTTGAAACAATCTTATTTTTACACTTTGATAAAATTATATTAAATTTGATCTACTTTCTGGCCCAATATTTTTTGTCTTTAAATGTATATACAGATGCTCATTTAAAAATCAAGATGCTAGTCAAACAAAATAATATATCTGAACCTCTTAATTCATACATATACTATAAGTAGATAGCTTGCAGTACTATAAAAAAGTAAACAGTGGAAAGAGACAGTTGGCCTTGTTGTCTCTGTTAAACATGTCAAAGTACTGCATCTAAAAATATTTGAAAAATCTGCCTATTTTCCATCTGTTATATTTCTTAAGGGATAACTGAAAGTTCATGTGAAAGTTCATTGTAAGTTCAAATATGTCATATCAGGTCATTAACAGGGTAGAAGTTCATTGGGAGTTTATTATTTTTTAAAGACTGAAGTGGAAAAAAATTAAGATACTAATTGAAGTTATTTTATATTGTATTATTATGACCACTGCATTTTTAAGCATCATAAATAAAAATTATACATTTTAAAAGGCCATGTGCAATGTGTAATGGCAATGATAATTATAAGGAAGATGCTGAAGATGCTATAATTAGGACTAGTCTTAGAGAAGAAGCTGTAGAAAATTTTGTTAATTCTAGATATTACTTATATTGTAAATAACAGCTATATTTTATATTGTATTGAATATTTTGTTTAAAGTACATATTTAAAAATAACAAAAAAGGACAAAGGAAACATCAGAAATAATAAGCAACATCTTACCATTTAGCTGAATACAGTTTGCAATTGCTAAAAATTCTATTTGAGGTACACCATTTGTGGGCTCTTTATGGCAGAATAATTCCATTTGAAACAAAATTACTAAATCATTGGGAGGGAGCCTACATTCAATAGACAGTATTTCTTGAATTACTGAAAAAATAAAAGGATTTTTCTTTTGAATAAAAACTACATTTTTTTGAAAATGCTCAGAACAATAATTTCCAAGGAAAATAATAGTGACCCTATATATAAAATTTAGGACATAACTACTGGCTCATGGATTGAAAACATTTTTCTTCTATCAAGTTCCAGGACATATTAGAATTCAGTAAAGGGTTCTAAGTGTGTGATATAATGGTGCCTTCCACTGTTTCTCACTTTCTCCTGACACATGCATTTCTTCAGCTTCCCAACAAAATTTTAAGTCTTTAAGTCACATCTTAAATTGCAAAGCACATTTTTTTCCTCATGATAGATTGCTAACTGATTTAAACAGATTTTTATTCATTCAGTTGATAAAATTTATCCAGTGCTTATTATTTGCAAAGTATTATGCTAAGAATGAAAAAGGACACAAAAATTAGACATAACTCAGGTTCAAAAATCAGACATGATTCAGGTTCAAGAAACCTATGATCAAGTAGAAGAAATATGAGCAAAAAATAATATATGAATAAATAAACAACAAGGTTGAAAACATTCAGTTTCATATGAAATATGTAGTAAAATGACTTGGAAGTGTATAAAAGAGGACATTATTTCCAACAGCAAACTAATCTTGAAATTTAGTACTAACTGAATGCTTAAATAAGACACCTATCTCTCAATCTCCTTACTCCTCCCCCTGAGACTATCTCCCCCCTCCAATATTGTAAAACATGAATTAAAAGCAGACTTAAGAATAGGTCATTATTGCTTCATTCCAATTATCTTCCAGTATTTGTTATTGAACACATCACAGCATTGTCATACTTAGAAATAATGATACTGGATTTGGAAACAACAATTTTATATGCCAAAAAAAATCTATTCAGACAGAATATAACATTTAAACATTTAAAAGCAAAAGCATATTAGTCACTGACCTGGAATTTCAGTAATAGTAACTTGAGAAAAGTCACAGTTTACATCAGGTAAGAGGAAATTCTGAGGGTCACCAATTTCATACAACAGCTGTTCAGCTACTGTACCAAAGGAGACCAATCCCCCTGTGCCAGGGGGCTTGGAAAGGATGAACTGTCCATCAGGAAAACATTCCAGAACAGGAAATCCTATATTGTGCCTAGGTGGAAAAATGGGGGGAAACAGGGCTCAGAATAACAAGGAGGAAAACCTGAGGAAAAGAAACTGCATTATAACCAAACAATGCTTTTAATAAACTACACTTGTCCAAAAGCTAACTGCGTTCTACACATTCTATTTTTATGGCTTTTTAAATGACATGGTATCTTACTGATGTGTCCTTAGCACCAAAGAGAGATGATGTCTGGGTGCCAAAGGAAAATAAATCACATGGCAAGGAATGGATGGACAGCAAGTATAAAAGTTCAGATACTTTAAAAAAAAAAAAAGTTTGGAGGTGATCTCTAGCTCCTCCTGATGCCGAAATAATGAGAGATGCTGGGTGAAGCATGGCACTGGATGACAAAAAATCAGGGAAGAGACTGAGGAGCTGTAACAGCTGAAGAGAGCTGCATGTGATCAAGCCCCCAATGAAATTCCAATTTGTCCTGGTGAACAGCAGGATCTTACTGCTTGTAATCATCCGAAGCTTTGGGAAGTGAGTGTAGGCACTCAAAGAACCTTCAATTTATAAAACTGTGATTTTGCTCACTAAGAAACATAAGATCATGAAACAAAGATAAATAAAAATGGGAATAAAAGGTAATTTAAAGACACAGTGCGTGACCATAGTTTGAAGCTGAAATGGTCACGGAGTAATGTTAAACATTATCAAAATTAAACATGATCATTTTAAATAATAAGGGAGGAAAGATGATTACATTGTAGTAGATCATAACTTTAAATATCAAAATAATACGACAGATAAAAGACAGAGAAAGCCACTACACTGTATTTCAATATTTCTGAGTCATAGTGAAAAAAATAAGATCAATAAAAAGGAAAAAATGAGCCACCTTATTAGCTGAAAAAAACATAATAAAAATATCCATTCTACTAAATCACTATGCCTTTCTTTGGATAAAGTTATATTAATGTTCATGTAAGAGAAAAAATGGCAGGGAACAAGAAACTGTATACAAGAGAGGGGAGTAGGAAGGATCTGGATTACAGAAATTAGAACATGTTTTTATGCACTAATATTGAGTACTTGAATATCCATCCCATGGTATACTATTATCTAATTACTGATACAATATATGAAAATATGGATGTCAGATGGCTGACATAACACAGGCAGAGGTGGAACTGATAAGCAGGAGAGAAATGGGAAATGAGAAGCTAGACAAAATTTTTAAAATGCTACATTAAAGTGAAGAGCCAGAATATGATTGTATTCATTTATGGCTAATATTTTATATGTGTATGTAAAGAACTTAATCTTTTAACTGTTAGAGAGGAAAGGAAGACACATCTATGCTGGATAAAAAGAAGAGAAAATGGTTAAGGAATAGCTTGCAACAAGGATTAGGGCAGATGACAGGCCATCTTTCTTGCAGGCCTTGTCTTAATACTCTTTTGCACTCTGTCTCATAATTTGCACTCTTCCTGCACTCATAACTTCCCAACTTAGAATCTGTTTTCTTCCTCTGCTATCTCTGAATTTGATGGGTAAGAATTTAAACTACAGTCTCCACTTTGCTCCACCTTCCCTTTGTCCTTGCCTCGCCTAACTCATTCTCCCCTTGTTATTTTCCACACACCTGGCCTGACTTACCATTGCTATGACAACACAAGCGAACTCCTAGGGGAAGTCAACTAAATCTCTATGTCCTACCCTCACATTCCCCCATGCTACAGGCAATGGCTTATATAAATCAGTTATAAATCAGTTATAAATCGTAAATGACTAAATATTGCTTACACTTCTGTTACTACCATTATTGCTACTATTACAGTCACTATCCTCCTCCTCGTACTGTTTCATAGCAGTAGTGACATCTACTGTTTCTATTTCATACAATCACTCCGTTTTACTATGGCTGAGGTACTGGATTTAGCACTATAACACAATAGCAACCCATGTGTTATAATCTCATAACAACCCTCCAGGAAGTATTATTATCCTTGCTCTGTGTTCAAGGAACTCATGACTCAGGATTATGTAACTACTATTACTGAGATGTGTAGTACATGCTTAGATAAAGTCAAAACACTCATCTGTCCTTGTGTTAAAGAATTTACCTCTTACTAAATCTACAAGTATTAGATGGACAGTGAAGCACAAAAGAATTAAAATGAACATTTTATTGAACTTACTATATATTTTTGATATTGTTCTTTTACACTTTTTACATTTATTACTTAATTCACTTTCCATAATAACCCCATGAGAGATGTTAACAGGACCCTGTTTATGCAGATGGGTGGACTGAGGCAACTTAAGGTTGAATAATGGTCCATCTCACTGAGTCAGCAAGTGTTAGGATCAGGATTCCAGGCAAGGTTTCTAAAATTTATTCCCTTTGACTACTATTCTGGGCTAGAGAATGCAATGCCAATAAATCTGTAGGAAGGCAACAACTTAAGCTTTAAAAATATAGATGTTCCATGTTATGCTATCCCTTTGTGTGTGTGTGTGTGTGTGTGTGTGTGTGTGTGTGTCTTCCTACCAGTCTGGCACCAAATGCCAATCCGTGAAGATCCCACCAGTACACTGAGCACCACATTCAATAAGATGGCCAGCCAGGCTGCAAAGCAAGCAGGAATATGGCATGGATATGGTGAACAAAATCTTCAGTACATGTATAAATATAAAATAATTGTTTAAAATAAAATGATTGTCGTTAAGATCTTTTTAGCAGGAAGGAAACTTGTGACAGGGTGCCAATTTAGGCTTGCTTGTTCATGTTAATAAAGTTTATGATGTTGGGAGGCTAGATTCAAATAAGGGGGAAAAAACTAAAAATCTCAGGAATTTAAAAACAAAATGATAGTCTTTGAGCAACAGGGCTAATACACTACTGATGCAGTTATTAGAAGTAGCCAACAAAAAAAATTGCGAAAGTATCATAAAATGCAAAATCTTTCAAAATGTAAGTTATCAGACATTAAATTGTTAATACAGGAGAGTACCTTTAAAACATTGCTGACTTACTTGATACATTAATGGACAAAAACTTATTAATAAATGGATTATTATAGCTCACTCTCAAAAAATGTAGATGATCTGAAACTCTTAAAAGAGTTGAACTTTAACTAGAAGGAAATAGTAAAATACTTTTGGTCTTAGCTATTTGGTCTGCGTGTACCTAGCTCGGTGACTATGCGGAAGTTATATAACCTAGTCTTATATCAATAAAATCTTGTATCATTTCTCAAATAGGGATAACAATATCTACATAAGAAATGAACTATGACAATAAATAATATTGTGAACTACTGATCACAGTACAAGCACTCAATAAGTGATGGTTACTTTGTTTTCTAAAATTTCTTGAACCTCTATAAACACATATTACATTAGCTTTAAAACTCTGCAATATTAAAAAATATAATTACTGCAGTTTAAAATATATTTAAGATGACCTACCAGGCACATATATTTTAATTTCTAAAAAGTATAACTAAATTTTACTGTAATATAATTAGAAGAATAAAATTGCTCCTAATATTATTATTAGACTTACCTTCCAGCTGCTAATAAATCAAAGTCATTGCTTTTCCAACCAAACTGGAGAAACAGGAAAATTAATTATTTTACTCACAATACGTCCATTTATATTTAGAATCTTTACAAAGTATGTGTTCAAGATTAGGCAATTAATTTCCTACTGATCTAAAGTTCAACTTATAATTACCATATAGATTATATAAAGAAACTAACCACACCTCACATTAAAACTTGAAGCAAAAACTGCGTTGAGCAAGATGGAATCATTTGGGCTAAATCTACATAGAACAGTGATCCCTAAGAGATTAAAATGAGTAAGATGAGTCTATGACTGAGACTCCGGGCCAGGTGCTAGAGAGGGAATACAAGTGGGGCCCCGGGAGATTCCCCAGAGGCGAGCAGAAGAAGCTGAGTAGAGTCTGCAGGACAGACAACCAGAGAGAGCTCCACACACCTGTGAGAGTGGTCTGGAGCACACAGATAACAAGTGGCCAGCTCACATGTGTGCAGAAGCCACCCTAGTCTGGAAATAGCACACGTTCGCCCAGGAACATCTCATAATTCATCAAGAAATGGACAGCATGTTTCAAATAGCTTTGTCTCGGATGTGAAGGCTATCTGGCTGCGACTTCTTTCACCCCATTGATCGTGGGGGGTTGATTCGGCTGATCGAGCTGACTACGCGGGTGTCCCCTCATCGCTCCATGCGCGTCCCTCCGGAAGCTGCGCACTAGGTATAAGAGGACGGCCTTTCCCGAATAGACTAGACTACCATTCTTCGGTGGAGGGTATACCAGTAGCTGCGCTCCCCTGCTAGAACCTCCAAACAAGCTCTCAAATAGCTTTGTCTCAATAATGAGAAATAATCCACCCTAGACTAATGCAGCTCTGATTTATCAACTTTTCAAAGCAAACCAAAAAGGACCAACTTCAAAGTAACTTATCATCTTCAAGGTAAGGCTCAAAAATAAGAACGTAATCAGGAAGGAAAAAAAAAGTAAAAATATCACAGTGTCTTCACTCTGCTGGAGAAAGAGTTGGGGACAAAAGTGACAGGGATTTGAGGACCAGTGTGAGGAAAGTTGGCTTTAGAAATAGCCTCCCAAGGAAGCATGTAGGCTTAAAAATACAGATGCATCTTCTCAAGTGCAAGGCTGTGCACTGGGTTAGGTTTGAGTGAGTGAACAGAGGCATTCAGATGCCCAAACCATGGACATCTGTCTGTATAATCTTTCTGTCTATATAACACAAGTAACCTCATTCTCTCTCCATACATAGGGAAGAGACTCTACCACCCATGAGAAGGTTGATTTGACTTCAGAACATTTCACAATAAAGAACCTCAATTTAAAAAAAAAAAAACACACCTCAATTAGATATGGAGGTACACAAAGAGTTGGGGATCTGACCAGAAAAAGGTTATACCACCTAAGTTTAGGGAAATGACTATCCAAAAAATTAACTTAGGCAAAAAAAAAAAAAAAAAATCCTTAAATACACAGAAGAACTTCAAACTGTAAAGACTTTCCCAAGAAACTCAAGATTCTAAAGGTTTCCAGGGTATAAAATATAAAGCCTGGAAATAACAAAAAAAAAAAAAAGCAAAAATGATTACATCAACCATACATATGAATCAGTATATAAATGATGATCTTTGAATAATTTGGTTAATGACAAAAAATATACTAACATTTCATAATGAAACATCATAATAATACAAAATCAATTTGATTTGAAAATCACTATATGCCTTTTGGTACATGAAACTGGTTAAACCTCATTAAAAAAATAACTGAGAGGGGGGGTATACCCAAGGGAATCAACAACCATTTAAATCTTTAAAAAAATCTATCAAACACATAAAAAAATAACTGATTTGTTTTGACTTGTTTGTAATATTGTAAAGTTAACAATTTGGCAAAACCGTATTTTATTAGAGCCAAAGAAAACTGCATGCCATAGAAGGTGACTAAGACACATGCTCTCCATAAACTTACAGCATGGATGAGGGGCCCCAGTACCAGGGCACTGTCCACACAGCGCCCCGTCAGCACGATGTCAGCGCCAAGGTCCAGGGCTCGGCTGATGGGTCTTGCCCTTTGGGAAACACAACAACGTGGTTCATGTTTCAATGGAGTTTACATGAACGCTTTTGACTAAAACAAACAAAATGGCCAACATGTCATTTGTTTAATGACTTAAATATACTCCAGGCCTAAAATGATGTGAATCAAAACACTCTCTTCAATATTTCCATTACAATTTTTTCTTAATTAACATTTCCTGTAGAACTGTTGGATCAAGAGTCCTCTCATCCTCACCCTTATCCTAAAATGCTAGTCAATCAGGACGTATTATTCTAGAACAACTAACTTTTTTCATAATAATATTTCTCAATGTCCTAGCATCCAATTTTATGTTGACAGGTGCGCATCCATCTTGAGCCTTGTGAGTTATCTCGTCCCTAGAGAAGTAGGATCTTGATTTTCCACCAAAAATTCATGTCTGACATGGATTTTTTTTTCCTTTAACTTACTTTTTTACAGAGTACTTTTAATTAGGTGGCTTGAAATTATCCTCCTTCTTCATTTTGTGATATGCTTCATCAACCCTGAGAAATGCCCGGCCATTATCTCTGGACATTGTTTTTTTCCCATTTTATATATTCTCTTCTCCTAGAACTTTCATTGGATAGAATGTTAGACCTCATAATTCTATCTACAGATGTCTAACTTCTCTTTTGTTTCCTGAGTCTGTCCTCTATCCTGCATTCTGGGTGATTTTCTCACATCTAGTTTTTCATTCATTCATTAATCTACTATTAATGGTTTCTAATCTACTACTTAATCTATCACTGAGTTTTACTCTAACAAGTATATGTTTAATTAATACAAGTTCATTTGTTTTCTATTCAAATTCACCTTGGCCTTTTTTGAAGGTTTCACATTCTCTGTTGCAATTTTTTTTTAATTAAGTAATTTATTTATACATATATATATTTCACATCATTCATATCATTGTGGTCCCTGGGGGTCCCCCACCACCTACCCTCCCTGGCCACTCCAGCTGGTCCCCTCCTGCAGTTGTGTACTTTCATTTGGTTGTCCATATATTAGTGAAACCATTTGGTTTCTGTTTTTTTCCTTCTGACTTGTTTCTGCCAGTATGATTTCTTCTAGGTACATCCATGTTACCAAAAAAATCATCAAATTTGTCATTTTTATTGATGCATAATATTCCATTGTGTATATATACCACATCTTTTTCATTCAGTCATCTGTCTTGGGGCATTTGGGTTGTTTCCAGGACCTTGCAATTATAAATAGTACTGCAATAAACATCCGAGCATAGGTATCCCTTTGAACCCACATTGAGGTCTCTTTTAGGTAGATTCCCAGAAGAGCGATTGCTGGGTCAAATGATAGTTCCATTTTCATTAGTTTGAGGGTCCTCCACACTGCTTTCCATAGTGGTTGAACCAGTTTACATTCCCACAAGCAGTGTAAAAATGTTCCTTTCTCTCCACATCCACGCCAGCACTTGTTGTCTGTTTTTAGATGTGGGCCATTCTTATTGGTGTAAGGTGGTATCTCATTGTGGTTTTGATTTGCATTTCCCTTACTGCTAATGACATTGAACATTTTTTCATGTGCCTGATGGCCATTTGGACTTCCCTTTTGGAAAAGTGTTTTTGGGGTTTTTTTTTTCAGACTAGGTCTCACTATTTTTGCCTGTGAACCACAGGTTCACGTTGCCCAGGGTACCACAGACTCAAGCAATCCCCAGTCTCAGTTTCCCAGGTAACTGGGATTACAGGCGTGCGCCACCACGCCCAGCTATATTTTTTTGGAACTAGGTCTTGCTACATGCCCCCGGCAGGACTCAAATCACAATTCCTGGTCCCAGCGCAGCTTCCTAGGCTGCCACTTACAGGCATGCACCACCATACCCAGCCCCCTGTTCCAATTTTAATTCCATCTTTATCTTTTATATTTCTTTAAACATCATTAATATGCTTATTCCATTCTACATGGAATCATTCCAACCTTTATTAATTCTGTGTTTTGAAATTTTGATTGTGAACTCCTGTTAACTTTAGTAAGGCTCTAAGAAACAGCTCTTTTGGGAAGAAATCCTTGATTTTCACTTGCTTCTGAGAGATACTCAGGGATACCAGCAACCATGAAGATCTTTAGGAAAATCACCAAATCAATGACTTTGATACTAATTCTCCAGAATCACCATGAAAATGTACACTTCAACAATGACCTGTGTGAATGAAGGTCTTTGATCACAGATTCTCAAGAGAGACATTGTTTCCCCAAAGTGAATTCAGGGGAAGATAGATGTGTTTCATTATGATTTCTTCCCTCCTTCCTTCTCTCCCTTCCTCACTACTTCCCTTCGTCCATGTCTTATTTTTTCTTTCTCCCTATCTCTAAATTAAAAACAAAACAATGTTCAAAAGCTACTTTCAAGAAATAACCTGTTCACTTACTTCAGATGCTATTTTATTTATCAAGGTGCCCTTTTTCATCTAGAGTAAACTATTACTCTCAAAAACTGCTAGACTGCTTTAAGCTCAATGTTCCTCCTAACTTGCTACACTTCTACAGCCTCTCTGCAGTTTGTGTCTCCCTGATCTGCTCACCACCCTTCATTAGGCTCAACACTTACTCCACACCAGAGATACAAGGACACTAAGACAAAATCCAGGGACACAGAAGTGGAGGGAATATGTCTGCATAGGCCATGGAGCCGAGAAGTCAAGTGCCCAAGAGAGAATTAAGCAAGTTCAGAGAAAGAGCAGGAGGTAGAAGTTCCATCAGACATTGTACAAGTTGTGCCTAAGCAGTTAAGCAGGGCACTTGCGTGTGGCTGTGTTAGACTGAAAGGCATTGTAAAACACAAGATTTTCTACAAAACAGGCCTCTGTTGTGGCAAAATGGTTCTCAGCTTCTTAGCCTGAGCCACTGGTTTGATCAGGAACCACTTACTGCAAGCTTCTTCAGGCAGGCCTTGTAAAGAATACCAGGCATCAGAGATAAATAGAAATCCCAGGTCGGGGGTGGGGGGTAGTGGTGGTGGTGGTGGTGGGGAATTTAAGCACAGGAAAAGACAGAGTCAAAGTACATTTCCTTTCTATTAGTGTTATCAGTTCCTCCAGACAGAACAGAATTGTTCTCACCTGTGTAACCCAAGCCTACACACCTGCACCTTGCAGTGCTCTTAAAGTGAAGGACCAATGCATGACATTCATGTGCCCACCCTCCCGACTCCTTACAACCAACCATCTTTAGCCAAAGTAAAATTCATCTTTCTGCAGTTGGTTTAGACAGTTCATGGGGACACTTCCGTAGCAGCTATAGTTGCCAAGAGAATTTCTGCTCCCTTTACTCCATACCTACCAGGTGGTCTAAGAGGTTAAAAACTATGATGGTTCAGGAAAAAGTTCTTAAGAGTTTCTGCAGGGCCGGGCACGGTGGCTCGTGCCTGTAAGCTTCAGCCTATGAAGCGGCCCGGGCTGGGGATCGCAGTTCGAGTCCCGCCTGGGGCCAGTAGCGAGACCTAGTTCCAAAAAATAGCTGGGCGTGGTGGCGCGTGCCTGTCATCCCAGCTACCTGGGAAGCTGAGGCTGGGGATTGCTTGAGTCTGTGGTACCCCAGCAAAGAGAGCCTGCGGTTTCACGTGCAAAAACAGCGAGACCTAGTCTCAAAAAAAAAAAAAAAAAAAAAAAAAAGAGTTTCTGCAGTAACCTGAGCTCCCTGGGACAAGACTTTCCAAATGGTCAACACTTTGAAGCCACTATAATGTTCATCTACATGCTAAATGAGGGAAAGAAGGAAGGAAAGGAAAGAGGGAGGGAAGGGGGAAGTCAGCAAGGTGGGAAATGGGAGGAGGGGGGAATAAAGAATATAAAAGACCTTACCCAAGGTATACATTCATACTTTTAATAGTATCTGGAAATTTCTTCCCACTCTCCATATCTGTGACAGTCAATCTTTGCAGAGTCTCCTTCTATAAATATTTACAAGAAAATATTTTAAATATTTATTCATAGTGAGACTTCTTTAAATTAGATGGTGCTAAAGCAATAAAAATGTGCAATGTATCAGTGGAATTTCATTTCATTATTTCAATATTTCAAAATGAAATTTCTTTATTCATTTACTCATTATTGGAATAAAGAAATTAATATGTCTTAGAAAAGATATTTCATTGCAAGCACTTATCAAACAAAGTTTCAAACAAATTTGAACCAAAGACATGCTGAGAAAAGCCTGGTGGGGAACTGTGAGTCTCTGAATGCTGGCAAACCACCCACTTCTCTGTCCTGCTCTTGATTTCTTCACTTTTAATCTAAGACACTAAGAATAACTATCTCACAGAATTGCTGCAAATACATGCATAACTTCTTCTGGCTCTTGAAAAGTGGATTACAAACTATGAAAAGTGCATAGCAATTTAACTCCAGTAAAGAAGCCTGTCTCTTGTCAAACTAAAGTCAAGGATAAACGTTACCTATCCATTTCCCTGAAAGATACAAGTTTGTTTTGTGTGAGGTTATGTTTCCGGGCATCCTAATGCAGTCATGTTTTCTCAAACTAAACACAAAAACCCTGGGGAGAATGTGGTTATAAGGCGATCACCACCACTTCTCAAAAAGGGGACTCCTGGCTGGCATGACAGGAAACAGGATGATGCACTGGAAATGGTGTGTAACAACTGCAGCAGCAGAAGCCACTTCTATAAGGAGATGTAAAGCGACTCTCGATCCCCTTGCAAAGGCTCAAACACCACTCAGGACTCTTACTGTTACTGGAAAGTTACCCATGGCAGGGCATGATGTCAAAGCCAAAGACCAGCTCACCTCCAAAGGTCAAGGCTGGGACAGCCCCACCCTTAAGTTGCCAGTATGGAATTCAGTGTTCCTGGTGAGGTTTAATTACATATTCATATTACATACATACATATATAGAACCACATTTTATGTATGTTAAGTAGAGTGTCTTACATATGATATAATGTGCAATATAACACAAGAACATGTCACAGATTATGAAAATTATATTTTACATCGTGTTCATACATTGGCCATGGAGCAGGAAGGGCTTAGGCTACTAAGGTGAACCTGATATCCCCAAGGAGGGATCTATTTTGAGGTAACACTGTTTCCATGTGTATTTTCTATAAACAAACTAAAATCTCTACAGGAAACTTACTTTCCATAAGGAAATAAACAAGTCTGTTTTAATTCTTCTGGATGAAATTTTGAAAATTTGCCATCATATTGAGAAGTGGGAAGCAAAAGTTGGCCGCTGCTCATATAACGTTATCTATAAAATAAATGAACGGTGACGGCAGCGAATGTTTCAGATAACCTAAAGCTAAGAACCTCTTTTTAAAAGAATGGTACAGATGAATGAACACTACACTATATAGCAACAGGCCAAGTCTGAAAGGTTATCTAGACAACAGATTTGACACATCACAAATCTAATCTGAAGACAGTGCTATGAAAGGGAGGCAAAGGACTTTAGAAAGAGAAAATGTATTAGCAGTTTCATTCTGTTTACACTCAAACCAATGCACTGGCTGATTTAATGTCCTAACCCAAGTGTCCACGGGGCTGAAAAGTGGGGCTGGCTTTGACAGTGGAGCTTCACACCCCTGCATCTTGCAGGGAATCAAGCTCTGGTGCTGCTAAGGAAATATTGCTCATGAAAAGCCTGCTTTTCTTAAACAACTAGCTTTTGAAATGAAGTCGTAATAGAAGAATTTACTAGCTCAATCTCCTTGTTGTGACACAGACTGTAGAACCCCTGTAGTCAAAACCATCAGTTGGAACCTGAATGATGGTAGGATTAGAGCAGTTGATAAAACTTGGAATAAATAATTCCATATTTTGTAAGATGCATAATCACTTCAGCCTTCCATGTCCAAATAAGGGTTCAAAATCATGTTAGACACTGCCTTCACTGAATCAGTAAGTTTTTCATACCACAAATAAGGGATTTAGAAACATAAATGGAGAATCAACTGAGGCAACTGGCATCGTTTTATAAAGTAACGCAGTTCAGAAAGGGAATTTTCTAGAGGTCAGTACTAAGAGTCACACCAAAACCCAAAATACCAAAAATAACATCAAGATATCAAAATGTCATTAGATCGAATGAAGAAACCATACTTCTTCATCACAAGATACCATGGTTTCCTGCCTAGAAGTGTATCACACAAATGTCACTCACCTCTGCCATGATGTCATCCCCAGTGACCACTGCTATTTTCAGGTCAATGCCAGCACTCCTGGCTACCTGGTCAAGGGCAGCGGCACAGCACATGGGGTTGATGCCCCCGGCATTGGTGACCACACGCACACCTGCCGGAAGAGAAACAGCCATCAGCCGGCTTGAGTCCCATTACAGTTAACAGTCAATCCACCTTCTCTCCCCATTGTAGGTTTGGTGTTTCCATCTAGAGACAAACACAGTCACACAATGGCTTTATACAATAATTAAGTGGCTGCAGCTCCATCTGGTGTTCATGCTCATCACACACAGCTAGTAGTGGAGGTGGGTGAGAGGAAACAGTTGGGTCCTAATAAAAATATCTGCAGACTGTCAATGAACTGATTCATTTTAATTTTTAAAGTGATCAGAATTATTGAAATAATCTTCTAGAAAGGGTTGATCTAATCAAATGCATCTCAGAAACCCTAGTCTTTAATTATATCCTTGAAAGTGGCTTCCTAAGACAGGTCATGCAGGATACCAAAGAGGATGAAGTTAGAGATTTAACAGTCCAGAATTCTCCAGTACAGTAGTCCCGGATGATCTACTAATCCAGTAGTTCTGATCTTCTTAAGATTCCGGGAAAATCTGATCAAAGTAATCAATCCTTTCCTTAAGGGGAAAAACATGTTTTGCTTATAATTTCAGGCATCTCAGAGTACCAGAGGGACATTAACAAAGAAACCTCCCCTAATCCAATCACCTTAAAGAAAAGAGAGGCCCATGAGACTTGTCCAGGGTCATATGGCTTGTTGGACACAGAAGTGGACAAAAACCAGGCCCTCCCCATACAAATCTGCTGTTAACTGTTGGGGCAGACTCTCCAGAGACACGTGTCAGGACAAAGGCTGTCAGGAAATGTCTGCATAAGACTGAATACTCCGTGAAACCACTCCCAGTAGTTGACTAGAGAATGGGTAAGTGTGCTCCATTAGAATGGATACCCACTATTCTTCTTTATTATCAAATACTTCTTTTCCCCGTACAGAAACCTTTTCCAACAGTAGCCTTTACGGTTACTTACACCAAATGAAATTCCCTCCATGGAGCCTGTTTCTTTTTCAAGCCTCTCTGAGAAGCACTAGCATTTCTGAGGCCCTGCTCATGCTGTGATGTCTAGCTCGAGCACACAGCAAGAGCAGTAGAGGAACTCTGTAGACCAACTGACTCTTTATGATCTAAAATGAAAGAATGACAGATACTACAACCACCACAAATATACCACCAATAATATCTGAGGTTCCTAAGAAGTTTTGCTAAGTCTGACATCCTGCTGGCTCTTGGTAAATTTTATAAAGGGGATATTGCTCCTCCTAGCGGATAATTATAGTACAAAGCAGACCCTCCTAGTGGGTGTGCTCTGAAATACATCAACAGACTTGAGAGCACTTTGGTGGTGGGAGCATGAAAGGGTAAGGTGGGGAACATACAGTTCCAAACTACAAAGGATGTGAACCGACATTACCAAATTTAAAAAAAAAAAAATGCTTAAAACAACTAAGGAATATACACTAACTACATGCAGACTCTTAATTACAGATCTTAAGTACATTCTAAGGGATTTAGCATTCTTTTCTATATATATTATATATATAGTTTATTTTAAACATATTTATATATAGTTATTATATTTTTTATTTTTTATTGAAGTAACATTGGTTCACAATTCAATGATTTGTAGGTATAGTGGTATATGCTACCACACCACACCCACCACTGAGAAACCCTCAGTCCTATACCACAGAACATTGAGTGTCCTCCCCACCTTGCTCTCTCCTGACTCTCCACTCCCTCTTTGGAAGCCCCAGTGCTGCAGCCTAGGGTTTGTTATCATTTTGGTTATGTCTGACCCTTTGTTTTGTTTCTCCATATTCCACATAGGAGCAAAATTATCCAGTATTTGTCTTTCTCCCTCTGATGTATTTCACAGGATTTAGCCTTCAGACTACATTTCAATTTCAGTACATACAAGGAGACCATAACACCACTCAAAGTTACCTCAGTACCCACCTGCAAAGATTTCACTAGTGCAATACACCACAGCACTGAGAAAGGAGGCAAGAGTCTGGGGTTTGGTTGGTTCGAGTATGATTAGTAGCTTTTAGGGCTCCTATGGCCAAACTTTCACCTGACCCTAGAAGTCATCTTCATGAGGTTTTCCCTCAGCCAAAGAAGGCCCAGAGTGAGCAGCACAACTGAACAGGAGAAATAACTCTGACAGGAAAGCAACCCAAATACATGGGGGCTGATTTAGGTAACAGGGGCTTTATTTATATTTTTAAATATTCTTCCATTTATTGGCTTCCTTTCTCACAACCACATCACAGTGGTTAATAAATTCTTCTGAAATGTTTACTGAGTTATTCATTTATTTTCTTCTAGGGATCCAAGTTATATATATTTCAGTTTTACATATCATTATCTACCTTCTCTCTGTATGGGTTTTATATGTAAATAAATCCTCTCATTCTTAAAATTTAAGATGATATATTGACTTACCTTTTTGGTGAATGTCTTTTATATATGGAGCCATGGCTGTATGTACAAAATCAGGAACATAGCCCAAGTCCTTAAATACAAAAATATAGTGTTATCCGTTATAAAATGTATTTGGTCAACTCAAAGGCAACAAGGCAGATTAAACACTTTTAAATATTTTCCAGGTTACATTAAGTATTAAGTCACTATCAAATTTATATTATCTAAAAAGAACATATTTATTTGACAATATAATCAGCTCATGGGGAAATGTAACAACATCATGTTCAAAATAAACTATACTATCATTAAATATCATCAATAAACTATACTATCATAAACTATACTATCATACTATCAGCAAACTGATGGGAAAAGTATGAAAACTAAACACAGCGGTCACTTTGCTTTCATGATCTTTAACACTTTTGTTAAAACATGAAATTCCCAGTGCCACTGATTTGAGCATTCATCATGAGCTCCAGGCTAGCATTCAGTCAGGGATCACCAATTTAGTTGATAGATTACACAAAGAGATGCAGAAAACCAAAATGGTTGACTGGAGTCAAAGTTACCATGGATGGTGTAGTTCTTCCAAAGTAACTCATTTTGGATCGGATTGTACTTCAATCCACATGAACTAGAAAATTAGTGATGTAACAATAGTTCATGATTTAATTAATTCTACTAAGTAAAAGTAGTGACCTAGGTAAACTAAACATCACAAAGTTGATGACATACCATGTGCTATTTCTACATATTCTCTAACAAGCTAAATTATTTGAATGGTTTTCTTGTCTAAATGTAATTTCCTCATGCCAATTTCTAGCCTTTAAATATTAAAATAAGAAAGTTTAATCCACTGAAACTAACAATATTTCAAAGTTAAGACATTAAGACATTTATCACATTATATTGGATAGCATAAACAATTTTCCATGCTAATAAGGTTTAAATATGTAAACAGAATTTTGGTAGTTACAAAAGATTTTGTTGTCTGACCCCTTTATTTCTTTAACTATTTCATTATTGTTGAATACATAGACCTTTAGTTTTGTATGTATGTTAGTTGTAGTTCTTTAATAAAGTTCTGACTTATTGATAGCAAATAAACAACTTACTTTCCCCCTAGTAGTAACAATACTTATTATTCTAGTTTTATGATAAGTCATTACAGAAACACTGTCATATATAATTAGCCTTTAAGGGATGGTTACATGGTTACTAAAATGATCACAATAACTAACTTACAGCAGATTTTTCTTTTGCAGCAGTTAGCAGGCACATAGTTATCTCTGAGAGATAATCAAAAACCAAATAATCCAGTGTCTCCCCATACAGCAACTGAGGAACTAGAATTAAAAAATAAAAATAATTTACTTTTTAAAATTTGAGTTTAACAATAGTTTAATCAAAACTAAAAAAATACTGTTATCTTATTCATTTACATTCAAATACACATATACTTAAACATTTTAAGGATATGTCCTCAGACCCATTTGTTTTTCATTGTACTTTACACTCAGGTATTGTCTTATTGGGATGATAAGGTGCTTAGTCATGGTTACTAAATGAAAAGGGAATTATTACAGGGTAAGAGAAAGAAGACAGAAAACAGAAAGATAGTTATAGTGGTGTAGCAGATTCTCTTATTCCCATACTCTGTAGAAATGATTTCTTTCAATGGCAAGTATTGCTATAAAAGACTTGACATTTTTTCAATTCATCAGTTGTAAAATATATGCAATCCCAAGCTCATCGTTAATTCAGGCAAAAACCAACTCTGCTCCTCACTGCTTACACTACGATGTAAACATGGGAGCAGGGAGGTTTTTACTTTTACTCAGCCTCAGCTTTCCTTCTTACATTCTAAAATAAATGGTTGTCTTCAAGAGATACCTTAAGTAAAAACTTCATTTAAAGGAAATTTTTTTTTTCCTTTTTGAGACTAGGACTCGCTATTTTCGCTATTTTTGCCGGTGAAACCGCAGGATCTCATTGCCTGGGGTACCACAGACTCAAGCAATCCCCAGCCTCAGCTTCCCAGGTAGCTGAGATTACAGGCCCACGCCACCACACCCAGCTATTTTTTTGTAACTAGGTCTCGCTACGAGACCCAGGCGGGACTTGAACAGCGATCCCTAGCCCCCGCCGCTTCATAGGCTGAAGCTTACAGGCATGAGCCACCATGCCCAGTCCTCAATCAAAGGCAATTTTAAAGTAGGAAACAAGAGACAAAAGCATCTACAGAAAACTACTAGCACATCTCTCAAAGTAGGAGTTTGTCTTAGTGGTATCTGGCAGTCTCTAGCATCTAGGCCCCTAGCAAACTCAAAGGTGGTTAAATTAATGGTAGACTGAATCAGTAAATACATTTCAAAAGAGCTCTTCTTTTCAGAGGTTTTTTTATGTCATAGCTCTCACTTTTCACAAGCTATCCTGGCTTACCCAACTATTACATAACCCTCCAATTCCTTACTTATTGCGAAAGAATCCTTTATTCCGATGTGGAAATTTTTGAAACCCACTCTAAAGATTCTATGTAAAGAGTCTTCACAGGTGGAAACATTTCCCACTAGTTCAGAGGACTTGGTAAAGCAGTATCTTAAATACACCAATTAAATGTCAAGTTACAAATGTTTAATTTTGATGTAGTCACCTATGCAGTTTTTGGAGCTGAGAGCAGTTGGCTGGCTTTTGCATATCAATGGTAAAGGTGATCAGTGAAAATGCTAATGAAGAGTGTGTAGCCTGCTTCTGAGAGAGAAGCAAGCAGATAGTTAAGTAAAGACAAAAAGTCTTCTTTTCACCCACTTTCAGTCCTGCTTGTAGCCTGCTTTGTAGAGAGTAGCAGGCAAATAAGAGTATCCAGTTAAGGTTAAAGGTAATTGCAAAGGAACTGCTTGTAGCCTGCTTCTGAGAGAGAAGCAGACCTATATGTGTTAAAGTAAAGGTAAAAAGCCCTTCGTGGTCACCCTGTTTCAGAAACATTTCCCACTAGTTCAGAGGACTTGGTAAAGCAGTATCTTAAATACACCAATTAAATGTCAAGTTACAAATGTTTAATTTTGATGTAGTCACCTATGTATTTGCCCCTGTATAGTGCAGCAGCCCTATAAGATAGACGAATAACTTTTAAAGAGTATAAGAATAAACTCAGACATGATTGTGAACACGTAGATAAAACCTAATAAAATAAGAGAAATTGTGGGAAAATGATGTCCTATCACTGATTATTATTTCGCTAGGGCTCTTGTGCTCAGAAAAGTCAACAGCAGCAATTTAGAGAGGAAATGTGGAATATAGTCTGTCACTCACTGCCCAATTAAGTCATTTTATACACTGCACACACCACAAAATCATTTTTGTCACTAGCTATTTCAGAGACAGAAGAAAAACCTCACTACAGGATTTTAAGAAAAGACGTTTAGTAAAATTGTGCAACTCAAGCCAAACACAACTAATGTTGTATCTGCACGCATGGAAATATGTGCTAAGGAAGACAAGACCAAATCAATGCCACAAAAATTAAACAAAGCCTGCCATGAGGCCACTGGTTAACCCAAATGATCACCATGTGTTCAGTCATGATGTAAAATTCAAGACAGAGAAGTAAACTGCAATGCAAAGTAGTTTCATGCATTTTTAAATGTTTCCTTGTTCAGAAGCTTCAGTCGTATCTGCCAGTGTTGCAAGAGTTCAGAAGTAAAAGGAGTGAAAGGTGCCTGTTAGGAAATCACCTGCACAACTAGAACACAGTTAACATCTCAGAAAAGCAGATCTCAGAAAAGCAGATCTATTAGTCAGCCTTCTTTACAGGACTTGGAAGCAGCCAAAAAAACAAATGTGCCCTTATTTGAAAGCAGCAGAAATCTTCAAGGCCTGTAGATGCCTCTTTGTAGTCACCATCCATGGGGACAGAGCCCGAGGGTGGCAATTGGGTCCTTCTTGACTGACTCAAATATCAGGACTCAGGACTATTGAAAATTAGTTGTACAAACTGCTTTATTACACTGTGCTAATCTGAACCTTTAAAAAAAAGTATTAGAAGAGAAGATAATAATTGTTTAAAACCATTTCTCTATGTTTTATATTTACCAAAACTATTTTAATTCATTCTTGAAAGCTCTGGGCTTCTGCATGGTAGACAATCTGTTGACTTTGTTGTTGTTGTTGTTGTTGTTTTGAGACTAGGTCTTGCTATTTTTGCCCATGGAACTGCAGGCTCACATTGCCCGGGGTACCATGGATTCAAGCAATCCCCAGCCTCAGCTCCCCAGGTAGCTGGAATTACAGGTGTGTGCCACCACGCCCAGCTATTTTTTGGGATTAGGTCTCACTGTGTTGCCCTGAGCGGGACTCGAACTGCAATCCCTAGCCCCAGCCGCTTCATAGGCTCAAGCTTACAAGCACAAGCCACCATGCCCGGTTTCAATCTGTTGACTTTGGTATAAACCTGAAGATGAAATAAAGACAGACCAATAGAAATGCCACATCTTGAATTCAGAAAACATGCTGCATCATGTTTTACATCCCCAGTTGTAGTACCACATGCAAAGGAAATTTACTGATGGGAAAATGTCAAACTAAAACCAATTGTGCGGTTATTCCAGAATTCTTGATGAATAAAGGTGAGACCGATAGATATTCCTGGAAAATAAATTTAAGTACGAACGACAAAATAATAGATATATTCTGTGTGAGAGGCAGAGCACTGTGTGAGATAAGGGTGAAGAAAACCTAGTCCCAGTTCTGGGTGTACTTACAAGGCCTGTTTACTTTGTTGGAAAATAAAGGCATTTACTGGCCACAGCCAACTTCTTCACTGAAGAAGTTCCTTCTTCAAGGGCAGTGTCCAGGTATACATTCTCCCAAGGTATAGAGAACAACTATAACCTGGCTGAACCCTCCTTTGTGGGGTCATTTCCTTCTCAGCAATGCAAGGTGTGCTCAGTGACTCTGCTCAGGCATTCAGCCATGTTCTGGAGGGGTCTGCAGAGGGGAGATGGGGTCTGTGGTGGGGAGGAGGTTGCTGCAGGGCCAAGGTGAGGGAAGGTGGGGCTAGTGGGGGGGGGGCTTCAAGGGACAGGAGGCAGGGCAGTGCACCCAGGGAAAGCTCAGAAAGCAACCTGGGTTCTTGAAGTCTTTATGAGCCTGCGTGTTTGCTGAGGAATGAAAGGGTGTCTCACAACCAATGCAGTGCTGCCTGGGAACTTCCAAGGCAGTTCTGAAAACGTCCCAGTTACACGGCCATCCTCTAGTCTATCTTCTTAAATCTCAGCCCAAGAGTACAGAATTGCATCTGGGTCTCCAGGTGTGCTCCCACCCCATAACTCTTGATGCTGAGAACCAATGCAGCCTCCAGAATGCTGCCAACACCTTGAAATCTCAAGAAAGACTAACTCTAGTTGAACCAGGCGTCACTGTGCTCTAGGGCTTCCTGTTGTCTTCAAACTGCACAGGAGCTGCCTTCTTGTCCCTACACAGCAGGCACTGTAGTCCCCTTTAAGCTCTAGGTCCAGTACAGTGTGTTGAACTAAAATAAGGATTACTCACCCAGCAGGACGGAGCTAAAGAATGGCAACTGCCAGCAGCTACCTACCTAGGTTACCTATGAGTTAGCTGGTAGAATCTGACACAAGTTTTTGTAAGAGACAGAAAATGGAATATCTATGGCCTTCTTAGAGACAGCAGGGCCAAAGAGCAAGAAAATCATGCAAGATTAATGGGTTGTCACTAAGTTTAATGGGTCGTCACTAAGTTCCATTAAAATCCTAGACAAGGTGTACAGATGCCTTCATTTTCTAATTTGTGCTATGCTATAAGCACCGAATTCATTCACCCTGAAATGTTTAGTCCACGGCATACAGTAATTCTCAGGAATATTACTGTGGAATGTTACGTGTGGCTTCAGGGTTTAAAGTACATTCACATATCAAAGCTGCTGATTTTTGGCCTCCTCAGAACTGCGTGCTTTGTGAGCTGCACCTTACACTCATTTATACCTTTGCAGTGTTGTCTTATGCTCATCCTCCTAACATGGAACACAAGGGACCCAATGGCTTCCAGGGAGGCCAGGAAGGAGGCTATTTGTAGTCCAGTTTCAAAGATAATGGTTCAATCTCTGGTGATGGTGGATCCCAGTCTGACTGCAAGGGTTTGAGTCTGAACATGGAAAGAGAGCAAGGCCAGGTACTGGGATGAATCAGAACAGGGGAGGTCAGAGGGTGAAGATCTGAAATTGTTTTAAACATGATTCTTCTGAGATGCCTTTTCCATACAATGTCAAGCAGACTATGAAGTTCAGAAGACAAGTCTCTAGTGGGGGTGTAAATATGGGAGTGTATCAAAGTATTGACATCAAATATGATAGGTGGGGACACCTGAACTGTGAAAAGAGGTCAAAAAGAGGTCTGGGATACTCTGAGCTTTAGCATTGAGAGATGTAGAGTCAATCCAGGAGATTTAAGAGTGGGCAAAGAAAGAGGAAGAAAACTCCAGGAGACTTCAAGTAGGAAGCATTTTAAGCTGAGAGTGATCCATCTGATCCAGTCCTACAGACCCATCAAAGAAGGTGTGGGTCAAGATGAAATGTAGATTTGGCAGTCACAGGCCAGTGGATGGAGGTTATTGTTTCCAGTTTCACTGAACAAGGTTATGACAGATTAAGTAAGTTCAACAACCAAGATCACACAGTCAATTAGCAGTAGAATGGGGTCGCAAATCAAACAGTGAGCATAGGCTTTCTGAAATCAGCCATGTTTCTGGAATCCCAGACCAGCCTCTTCTACAATAGCACTGTATGGGGTCATCCTCCCCTTTACTAAATGTCATTCACTAGGAGGGCTCTAAGAGAGCATCAGGACTGTAAGTAAAAAGGAGAGAATGTAATAGAATTTGGGCACGATGGCAATGATTTGGTGTTTTATGACAGACAAGGGGAACACTGAAATCAGCAGACACTGCTGCCAGGGCACAGTGTATCCCTGTCAGGATACACTGGGTAGTGGGAGGAAATGTTGACATCTCTGGAATGAATTCTCTGTCCAAGTACGTTGCTAGATATTCAAGTAACTAAATAAAAACTCCTGAAGGTCTGATGACCGATGTTACTGTGTATAGTCAGAGCTTGAATAATGGGGATCCGATTCCCCATCTTTCTTTCACTTGACTTATCAAGGTGCCTGAAGGGGGAGAACAATGTACTTAGAAGAATATGTACTTAAATTGTAATGACTTCAATCTTTAGGAGGCCAAAGACACAAAAAAGCTCTAGACCGTTCGGGTATAAAAAAACAGTTCTAACCTTTCCTATTCTTCCTCTCAAATCCAACCACCAGCTTGAAGAACGACTGATGGACTTTGCGGCCTAAAGTTTCCAAAGGAAGCAAGAGCAGCATGGATGAAAAGAAGGCGCGTTAAGACTCAGAAAAGCTACTCAGGTAGGCAGAAACTGACTCTGCACCAGGGAGAAGGCAGGCTAGTGGAGCAGAGCTTGAGCAAGGGCTGGCAGCCGGCCAACACTCTCTGCGGAAAGGAAGCGAAAGGTCAGCGCAGAAGAAAAGGCGCTTGGCAGGGGCGGGGGTCCAAGCCGTGGCAGAGCCCAAGCGCAACGGCTCAGACTCTGGCCCCCACGTCCTGTCTGAGACACCGGGCAGAGTCGCCGGGCTCACTGGGAGCGTGAGGCGCAGGCTGCGATTGGGGTTACCTGAAGCCGCCGTGTCTCCCCAGAAGCCTGAGGCGCAGCCGAGGCGCACGGCGCGCGGCGCGGCGCGGCTCCCCGGCCGGACACCCGCGCCGCCCGGGGTCTGCGTGCCCAGGGCGCGGGACCCTGCGCGCCAGGGAACGGCACGTAGAAGGCCGAGTCGGAGAGGGAGAGTCGCCCGTAGCAGGCGCTGGGCCGGGAGGTTGCTCATGGCGGCCCCGGGAGAAGTCTGGAGCCGCCCCGCCGCGCGCTCAGAGGTGGCCCTGCGGGTGACCGCGCCTCCGCGCTCCCGGCCCTCGTGCGCGCCCAGCGTGGGTTTGAGGCCCGGGGTTCTTACCGTCTGCGCTCCAATGATTTCAAATAACCATGCCCAGGCATGTCCATAAAATCCTTTCCTCGGTTTTCTAAGTTCGCGTGAAATGTGAAGATCCTCGCACTCCCCCTTTACGTTTCAAATTCTGAATATGAAGGGGGGGTGGGGGGAAGCAATAGGCTAAAAGATAAGGGAGCCCCTGACTTTTCTTCGAAGGAGCTAGAAAACGATTCCAGGCCGGGCACGGTGGCGCGTGCCTGTAAGCGTCAGCCTAGGAAGCCGCGGCGGGGACCGGGGATCGCGGTTCGAGTCCCGCCCGGGGCAACGTAGCGCGACCTAATTCCAAAAAAATAGCTGGGCGTGGTGGTGCGGGCCTGTTATCCTAGCTACCTGGGAAGCTGAGGCTGGAAACTGTTTGAGTCCGTGGTACCCCGGGCAACGTGAGCCTGCGGTTCTACTGGCAAAAACTAAAAAAAAAAAAAAAAAAAAAAAGAAAGAAAGAAAGAAAAGAAAGAGAAAAGAAAACTCTATTCCCGTCAGCTCTTCTTCTTCAGCCAGGTCCCCGGAAAAACCTCGAGTTCCTATAATTATAACACCACCACCACCACCACCCCACCCTCAGGGCAGGTCTGCAGGCTGTCCAGCTTGGGAAAGGGCGTTTCCTAGGTGCTCTGGAGAAAACCGGTCCGCACGGGGAAGTCACAATTAACTTTTTCTAGTCACAGAAAGAGGAGCAAGCTTCCTCTTTACACTTAATATTTCAGTTGTTTTATGTCCACTAGTGCACTTATCTTACTTACAATCTGAAAATGCTGTCTACATTGAATTAAACGAAGCAAGAGTAAGTTAGAAGTAAACTTGTATAATAAAGGAAGATAAAATTTGGATGTTTTGGGCAAGTAGATGATTCTGAGTAAAATAACAGTGACCAGAAATTGTCCTAAGAGCTTTATTTATTTTATAATAAAATAAGCTCTTATAAGATGCTTTGTTTTACAATTACTAGCATTTTAATTAAAATCACCCTATGAGATAGATAACATCGTTACCTCATTTTACAGATGAGGAATCAGAGACAGAAAATTACCTTATCCAAGGTCACATGGCTAGAAGTAAGTTTTAAAGCTGGAATTTAAACCTAAACAGCTTAGCTCGGTGGAATTTAAACCTAAACAGTCTAGCTCTGTTGTCTGGCCTATCAGTTCTCTTGTTAATCTGTCTCAATTAAAAAAAAAAAATGAGCACGAAAAGAATGAGTAACAACAAGTGCTGGCATTAATGTGGAGAAAAAGGAACACTTTTACACAGCTGATGGAAATGCAAACTGGTCCAGACAGTAAGGAGGCTGAGTGGAAAACCATCAAACTACTGAATATGGAACCACCATTTGATCCAGAGATCCCTCATCTGGGTATCTATCCAAAGAATACAAAAACACTAATTCTAAAGGAAAACTATATTTAGATGTTTGTCGCAGCACTGCTTATATTAGCCTGGACATATAAACAACAACCCAAATGCTCAAAAATGGATGAATGGATCAAAAAGTTGTGGTATTTTACACAATAGAATATTACTCAGCAATTAGAAAGACAAACTCATGTCATTTGAAGCAACATGGATGGAGCTAGAAGGAATTATGCTAACTGAATAGGCTGAAAAGAGAAATAATGAGATGGTCTCACTTATACGTGGGATAGAGGGAAATTTGAAAAAAAAACGACAAGAATAGATTAAAATTAACAAACTGATAATTGAATTGAAACATATAGAAAGGGAGAGGGAGGGAGGGGGAGTTCAGAGGGAGAGATGAGCACAAGCAAATAGGATGACACTTCATGGGTAACACAGTTGGAGAAATTAGGAATATACAACCATCTTTAAAGAATATATATAAGTAATTTTTTAAAAGACAAAAATGAATAATGTTCTTATTTGATTCTCAAAACAGACCAAAGGTGGGTATTATTATTTATCTTTGTTCTACAAAGGAAGCTAGGACAGAGAGTTTATAACTGTTCAGATCACAGAGCTAGGGAGCCACGCAATGAAAATCAGAATGATCAGTTCCATCCTTTCCTGAGAGGGGAGATGCTGGTTTTGCACTTTCATCATATAGGGGCCAAAGGAAAATGTGTGAAACTTTGACAACCTTTAAATAACAAGCCTCAGGCTTTCCGCTCAGTCCCTCCATATCCCTTCTTCCACTGGAGGATGCAACAAACTGCCTCTTCTCGCAGCTACTCCATTCTCACATTCCACTAGTAATACTGGACACAGAAGTGGCCTTTGAATGAACTCAGAGTCAAACTAAGACCTGGCCCCTTTGCCTACACTGTCCTTGAGGGGAACAAAACACATTTCCAGGCACCACACACTGTAAACCTTCATCACTCTTATGACCAGGCTCCCCACACTTTGGGAAAGGAAACCCAGAGCCCCAGTTACCTCCAGGCCCTCTTTGACCCTGATGTTTTCAGGACAAAAGCAGGAGACAGCCGTTAGAGGTGAGCACAGAGGCCATGGCCACTCTGTTGCCTTTCTTAAGGCCCATTTCTTCCTCCCTGTGGAGGAAGGTCTGTGTTGTTGTGCCCAGTGAATTCAAGGAATCCCATTCTGAAACTGACCAAGGTGTCAGGATGTCAGCATGGGGGGTGGGGAGGGTGGTTAACACATCACAAGCTTTATTTGAGCAACACTTTGGCAGATTTGTCTTCAAGGCAAAGGGGAGTCCCACACAGGCTAAAAGCTATGGCAGCAGAGGTCATCTGGAAAGGTGGGAGGCAAGGGAGCCCCTGGGCAAGGCAGATGAGAGAAGACATAGCAGAAGATGGCTGGCCAGCTCCAAGAAAGTTCTAGAGGAGGGCAGCAACAGAGAGGGGTCTTCTATTAGCCATGATGTTTATTTTTTCTACGGTTGCTGGTATTGGGTGCCTTTCTATGGGAATGCAAAACAGACTGGACTATTAGCTCAGAATCTGCTGTTTTGAACTGTGTTTAAAACAACCCAATTTGTCTTAAATATGAGAAATGGCTCTGTTGCCCACAGGTTTTAAGTGCCTGGGGCCCAGTCTGCTGCAAAGAAATTGATAACCTGGAGGGCACTATACAGGAACTGTTTTGTATAACATGTTATTTCTATAACACGTAAGGCCCAGAAAGAAGCACAACCAAGCATACACATAGTTCATGACTCCACAGGGCCCAAGCCCAAGCTGATGCCTGTGTCTCCTGTAGGCTTATCTTACAGTCAAGTTCTGAGTTCTGGTGTTGACCAGAGAACACTAGTGATTGACACTGGCTCATGATTGATTCTTATCCTTCCTTCATCAGCATAAAAGCAGGGAGATCTGACAACCAGACAATAAATTATATACATCTAAAAGGAATAGTTTACCTACCAATACCTCTGGGTTAGTTTGAGGTCTAAGTGCCTTTGATTGTGACACAATGGATTGACATGATGTCACCAGTAGGTGGCACTATTACACCACCTCACAGAGAGATGGGGTCCTTCAACTTTGGGTTTTTAAAACCTCTATTCCTATGTTTATTGCAGCACTTTTCACAATTGCCAGGATGTGGAAGAACCCAAATGCCCCAAAACAGATTAATGGATCAAAAAGTTGCGTTATATTTACACAACAGAATATTATTCAGCAATCAAAAAGACAAACTCATGTCATTTGAGGCAACATGGAAGGAACTAGAATGAATTATGTTAGTGGAAATAAGCCAGAAAAAAAGATAAATGCTGGATGGTCTCACTTATATGTGGGATATAAGGAAGATAAACAAAAGAATAAGAAAAAACTAAAACTAACAAACTGACACCAGAACTAAAACATAAAGCAGGGAGGGTAAGTAAGGGTGAGATGGGGTGGAGGGGATGGATACAGGAGATTCAGATGATGGTTCATGGGTGACATGGTGATGCGAGAACCTTGGGGTATACAATGACGTTTAAAAAAATGTTTATGTGAGGCCAGGCATGGTAGCGCCTTGCCTGTAATCCCAGCCTTACCTGGGAGGCTAAGGTTAGGGATCACTTGAGTCCACAAGTTGAAGACTACCCCAGGCAACATAGTGAGACCTATATGTGTGTGTGTAATCAATAAAAAAAGAAAATAAGTAAGACTAGTAGACTACAAAATAAATTAAATAATTCTAAATTTCCTGATCACTAACACTAATAACCCCTGCATCATCACAGACATCTTCAGTGGCACATGCTACACTAAACCCCCCAGGTACTTGCAAGTTGACAGATTCCTGCCACCTGCTCAGGAGACTGCACAAACAGGTCTAAGTCACAGAATAGATTAATGATCAAATCCAGGTGCCAGCTAGTCTACCTGCATCTGGCTCCGGAGAGTGTGAAATAAATCAGATTGTGGTTCCAGGGTCCGTTCTGCATTGCTGGGTGTCATATCTCGCAGCACAGGTGCTCACTATCATATTGTACATTGCTCTTTAATTTGAAACCCTGAAGGCCCAGGTGAATCAGTGAAGTCAGGTCCAAAGGCTTTCATTTTGGAGTCCTGGCAGTCTTTCGCATGTCTGTAGGATCCCGCATGAGAAAAGGGTAGAGTCTTTCCTTTTCTGTCTGTTTTGATAGCCTGGAATCCAGGTCCCACGTCTGCGCCTGGCTTTTATTTTCACATATTCTTTCTCTTGGTAAATCCTGCTGTCTCCCACTAACTCACCACTGCTTGGCATTCCCAGAGCTCTATATGCAGCCTTCCAACAGCAGCACATACTAGCTGTTCACTGCTGCTCAGACTTAAAATGCTGAAAATTGGAAGGTTCTTCTCTCCAATGCACCAGTTTTTCCTTCCTCTTTTCCTTTTAAAGACCCTCTATCTAGCCAGTTCCCCAGCTATCTTTGACTTTTCCTTTCTCTCCTTCCTCCCATTTCAGTCTTTCCCTCTGTACTTTTTATACTAAAGTCTTTGAATCTCTCCAAACTTGTTTTTTTGAACACCTATTATGTGTAAAGGGATCTGTAGTAGGTTCAGGCACGCTTGGGGCAAGGCTACATTTTGTTCTGTGGACAGTTTGAAGTAATACTCGCAAATGAAGCGACACATATCAACAAACTGAATTACCAGAAACCTAATTTTTAACCTAAGGCTCTGATATCGTTTGTTATGATTTTGCAACAAGAAATTATTTCAGTGTGCCTTCAATATAAAAATAACGAGAAATTATGCACGTTTTGACATTAGTGAGATCACCCTCCTTTCATTAAAGTAGCTGTGATTTTTCTTCCACACTGCAGAAAGCTGTGGGTCTCCCTAATTTGCTGTATTTTGCTCTATTTTAAGCAAAATAAAATTTTTTTCACATTTGTATACAATATTTATTTTTATATTTGCATTATTTCGCTTAGCATTATCCCTTTCAGTTCTATGTATGTATAAATGGCATGACTTTATCTTTTTGATTGCTGAGTAATATTTGTGTGTGTGTGTGTGTGTGTGTGTGTGTGTGTGTAACACATCTTCTTGATCCATTCATCTGTTTTTGGCTACTTGGGTTGTTTCCATAATTTGACCTTTATAAAAAACACTGCAGTAAGTAAGGGAGTGCAAATTTCCTTTGAAATTACTTTTTTAGAATTCTGTGAGAAGATACCCAGGACTGACATTAGTGGCACTAGTGGCATATTCTTTTTCAATCTTTTGAGAAACTTCTGTGTTGTTTTTCAAGGGGCTGAACTAGTCTACATCCCCTCCAAAAGTGTAGGAGGGCTCCCTTTTCTCTGTTTTTTTTACACATCCTCACTAGCAGTTTTTTCTAGTTCTGTATGGGTCACTCTCACAGGTGTGAAATGGCATCTCACGGTGATCTTGACTGCAGGTCCTTGGTGAAAGTGATGATGAACTGTTCTTCATGTTCTTCATCTGCCTGTTGGGAATGTGTGTGTTTTCTTTGGAGTAGTGCCTATTAGGTTCTTCTGCCTTTTTTTAAATTGCATTTCATTTATTTTCTTTTTGAGTTCTGTGAGTTCTTTGTAGATCATTGATATTAGTCCCTTGCCAGACAAATGGTGTGCAAATATTTTCTCCTATTTTGTAAGATTTTTTTTGTTTGTTTGATTTCTTTCACTGCAGCTGTTTGGTTTAAAGTAGTTCCAGTTGGGAAGAAGTAAGTGGGAGTGACGAAGGTGACATAGGGAAGGCCATAAAGGGAACAATAACTATACAAATATGACCAATGTTGAATGAAAATTTTAAAAATTAATTTTTATAAAAAAGAAATAAATTCTATTGTTTAAGCTACTCAAAAAAAATAATAAAAGTAGTTCCAGCTGTTTATATTCTCTTCTGTCTTCCTTGCTGTTAGAGATCCTGTTCTTGGGAGAGTAGGAAGTAGGTAAGGCTTCCTGAAGGAATGAAGCAGGTTTAACACACACCTAAGAAGGGTGGGGTGCTAGGGCCAGACTGGGAGGCACTGGTATATTTCCTAACAGCCTAAGGCATGTGAAACTCATCAATATTTTTCCTGCCCCTCCCCCTCACGATACTCTTTTAAATTGAAGTAACATTGGTTTGTAACATTACAGAGGTTTCAGGTGTATAGGCTTATATATCAACATCTGTAAATACTACATTATACTTGTCACCCAGAGTTTAGTTTCCACCCATTACCATAGCACTGATTCCCTTTACCAGTTTACCGACCCTCATTCCCTCTTCCTTTCTGGTAAGCTCTATTTTGTTCTTGAAGTCTTCTAATTTGTTTGACAATTGAGGAGGTTGTGGGGAGGCACCCAGGATGTCAGAGCTTTCCAAACGGGGGTCATGATCACTATCATTAGTGCTGACTAGAGGCATGGCTGAGTGAGCCAGGCTACAGCATGGCACCAGGACAGACAAACTTAAGGCAAGGGTCAGTGAAGGTCATTTGGCTTTTGTTCCTGTACATACTAACCCTAGCCCTGTGCATGATGAACGTTTTTCCAGTCAGTGCAAATTCCTGACAGCCCTCAGTGCACAGTGCCACATGATTCCCGCACCCCCATCTTCCTGTATTTTATTTAACGTTGTTCAGGTGGATCTATTTGTTTCGGGACGACTTGTTCCATGTAAGTGGGAGTCATTCAGAGGTCTGCATAGCACCTTCCCTCTACTTCATGGAATGAACCTGGAGAGGTAGTAACCAGTGGTTCCTGGAAATCCTTCTTCATGCTACAGCATTCTGGAACCTTCCCAGACATGACAGTAGTGTCTGGCTGGACTTGTGTTTGCAAGCTGACTTTCCCAGAGTTCCAATTTTGTTCTTCCTTTTTCACTTCCCTGGTCTTGTCAAATCGCCAACAGCTCTAAGTCAGAAAAATAATGTTGGCTCTCCTGATATCTGCGAGCCTGCAGGTGGCAGTGATAAGTCAGCCATGAGGTTTGTGACAAACCCAGTCAATGTCACCTTATCTTTTGGTGCTGCCCAGACACCCACCATTTCTAAACTGGCATGTCTCTCATCCGCTTAAGACATTTTTATTTTTGTTCACAGTTTATCACCATTTCATGTATATAAAGCTCTGGGGTGAGCTATTTAAAAGCACTGGGGGAAATTCATGGGGATCTGGGCCGGTGTTATTAGGCCACTTGTGTTTGCTAGTGGGATTTATTACACTTACAACCCCACCATTCCACAGAGACGGGGAGAGGGACCCATCTTTCTGGATAGTTATTTTTCAAAAATTGACCTCTAGGTCCTTGAAATTCTTGGATTGCAGAAAGTTGATGTCACTATAAAATATTTTTTACTGCTTCTCTACTAGAATGTAAAATTATTGATTCCAAGGATAGTCTCTGTTTCGTCTGTTAAATTCAACAGGGATGGACTGGAAAATATCACAAACCCAGTAAACTCCTGGCCTGAGTATCCAGCACAAGGACACCAAGGGGAAGTGTGAAGTGACACTCATCCATTTGGACGAGCACATTTGCTGAAGCTTTATTTCAGGAATATCTCTAGGACAGTTCTCTGTGGTACCTATGTCAGCGCTAGAGGCTGCTTACCATGTTGGGAAAGGACGAGGAGGGGTGAGGAAGATCTTTCAAACCAAATCATCACAAGATGATTGGATATAATATTAAATATCAATGAGGAAATTAACCTCATAAGGCATTCCAGGGAAGCACACAGGAGGTACCCATAAGAGAATATTGGGCAATTTTCTGACCCAGAGGGATTCGTGACTAAGAAAAATGGTTTCTGGATTCTGGTCCACAGAATTTCCTCTGTGTGGTTTATCAATAATGTAACATGGGGACCTGTATTGTGATTGATTAATTTCTTTATGGGTGAACTAGTTCTACACATTCCCACAGGAAGACTGTTCGTTCCTCAGTAACTACTGGCACGTAGTTATCAACCAACAGGATGGTTTCACTCTAGCCCTCCTTGCAAAACATTCAGTAAATATTTGTGCTTTTGCAAATTCTGTCTTTTTGTTGACTGGATGGAGGTCAGTGGTCAGTGCTACCCCACTCAAGGTAAAGCACACAGAGCAATCTATACTTGAGGAAGGGGAACTGTGTTAGCTTTCAGAATGAAGCAAGCTCTCCCCAACTGTCAATAAACAGCCTTTATACATTGTGTATTCTTTTTGGATTTAACTTTGAATGGAAAGGACTGGAGTGTAATCACAATTAGTTAGTAGAGTACCCCAAATATTTAGACTTTAAAACAAAGATCCCAGCCTAGTAAACTTTTTATTTGTTCTCATTTAAAAATGGAGGTTAAAGCAAAAATGGGGCATTAAGCAAGAGAAGTTGTTTTGTTGCTCCAATCACATTTTCTTTTTTTTCTACCTTCTCTCTTGCTTGGGGGACATATATATATTTTTTTTCCTTAAAGACTCTTCAGTTGACAAAATAACCAAAAGATTGCCTTCCCTCACCCTTGGTTTGTATGACTGCTGAGAGGCTTAAAAAGTCCCTTTTATTTTGACTATAGTTTTGTGATAGCAACTCAATTCCTTTGTAATTTTTAAATTGTTTTTAAATTGAAATGCTTACTATGTAAAACATATAGCACCCTCTTCAAAGAGAACAAGGTATTAATAATTGAATTCTTCCAATAAAAACATGAACAGATTATATTATCATTTAAAGGCAATATCATATTTACATGCAAAGAAAAAAACACAGATATTTGAATGAGAAATTCATTCTTGATTCTACCTGATGACAAAAATCGTAATTGTGAAGAAGCAGAAAATTCCAGAAATAAATGCAATAAAAAGTAATAACTATCAAAATGACCATCGATGATACCCTAAAGACATTGAAATATGTCTCTGTCTGTCTGGTAGAAGACAGATATGTTTTTGATAATACTTTCAGATGTAGAAAACAAGCTAGTTATAAATCAAAAAGATTTGCTTTTCAAGTTTCATTGGCAGAAATGACTAATTTTCTAGCTGAGAAAATGAAGAAATTTTAAAATCACACTCACTCTTGTAAACCTTTTACTGGTCACATTGACTGGTAAAAACACAATCATAGGGTGAGGAATGTCAAAATGTAGAGTATATGACCATAGAAACAAACAAGGAACTCAACCACAGGGGCCAGTTGGCACAACAGACACTGGATCTAACTTTTCTACTCCAGTTTGTCTCAGTCTAAGACAATCTCAGAACATTCCCTTTAAAATTCAGTCGAGTCTAAATGGTTGATTCCAGTCCATTTATTGGCTCTAGGTGTAATCCTATCAGGCCATCTTTCTTTCTCTGGGTATGAGGACGCCTATTTTTCTAAATCCCATCCACTCACCTTCATAGTAGTTTGAATTGGAGGACTCAACTGCTATCTCCAGTGAATTTCATGAGTACGAAAATGAAGATAAGAACCTAAAAATTCAGCCTGTGTTACCTTGTCCCCGTGAGAATCCCCTATCACATGCCCATGTTGTTTTTCTGTCTTTGATTTATATAGTGAGACTAAAAGCTGATAGTGCATAGGCTGTTCAGAAAACATTTTCATTTTCACTTTCTTTGGACTATTTTTATAAATAAAGCAAATATTTTAACAGACAACTTTTATTTCCCTAAGTGGGATATTTTTACTCTTAGGTTGGAATGATTTTCAACATCTCAGCAGGTCATTTACCTACTGCCTGTTTTGAGGGCATCCAATTTTGAAGAGGCTGTCAATTTAGCATAGATCTACAAACGGTTTACTTATTAGAAATAGTGCACATGGATTCCTCTTCCTTGGATGAACCCATGGATGAGTCTTCCTTTAAAGTTTTGAGAGAGTTCAACAAATGATAAATAAAGAATATATATGTGATTTTTAAAAGTTTTGAGAAATTTCAGTTCATCAGTTCTTATTGACCATGTGGTCAGCATTGAAAAATTGATGGGAGCAATTGGATATAAACACGATGACAACATACTCCATTGAACACACTTTTGTTTGGACTCTCTCTGACAGAAAATAACCAATAACTTCCAAGTACAAACATCAAAATGCAATTAAAATTCAGATTTGAGAAAGACTGTAAAAGAGCACCCAGCCAGCCTTGTCTCTAACTAGAGGAGAGAGCAAAACAGATTAGATAGATGGATATAAACACATGTTCTCACAATCATATATATTTGCACACATTATGTTTTTTATATCCATAAACTCTGGTAGGGCTCTACCGTAAACTCTGGTAGAGAAAGAAGTGCTGCCTCCTTATGTTGAGAGAATATATAAAATACACTCTCAACATCTGGCATAAAGATGCCCCGAATCGGTAGTCCTTCCCAGTATTCCTTCAGCTTTATATCTTATGTCATCAGATCAGGAACTTTTAAATTGACTCTACATAATCAAATTCCAATAGACAAACAATGTTGGAGCAGAGATGAACAAAACAGACAAGGATTCCCAGAGTGAATTGTCAATATACCTGGAAACCGTTTGCAGTAGAAGTTGTATTTTTAAACCAGAACACAAACAGTTGGATATTTGGGAAGTTATTATTTGCATAAACAAGATGATTGATCGCTCAATTAAACAAATGATTATTTGACTTAAGAATTCTTTGCTATTTTCTCAGAAAACAAATGTAGAAGTAGAGGGAATATGATTTAAAAGACATTTTTATTTCCCAGAATTCATTCAATATTTAAAATTTATCAAAGGAAAAATTAGCTCAAACATGGACAGAGCAGATAGTTAAAATTTAATGAACCTAAATATAAGAGATTGAATACAAAGCCAATGTGGGTCAGTAAATCACTGATAACTATTTTCTTTTAGAAATTTAATTTAATAGTATTCTTGTTTAGGGTTTGAGATTGTGATTAGAGGCGAGTCTTGTTTGTAAATTGTGGTAACACAGCTCAAAATCCAATGCAGGTCATTAAAAAAACCAGAAAAATAAGAACTACAATTCTAAAATTGGGTGAGAATCTCCAGTTTCTTTGATTTAAATGTTTCACAACCTTGTGCACATAATAGTTAGAAAGGAGTTACCTTAAATTCAGCAAACAAATATGATGTAGTTTTTGTGAAAAGAGCCACGATGACAACATACTCCATTGAATACACTTTTGTTTGGACTCTCTCTGACAGAAAATAACCCTTCCTGCAGGCATGCAGTCTAGTTCTATTGTCTTTTCACCTTTGATTGGTGGTATTAATCTGGTGAACTTTCCATTTAAATTAGAGAACCAGACAATTTCTTCTCTGAAGAGCATGACGAAAATAGCCAGAGTTAGTTACAACAACTTATTTATTGAAGACAGCCTTCTGTACCTGGAATAACAAGACCTATTTCTCATTAATCAAGTCTACTAGCTATGGTCCCTCTTACATTCTATGAAATGAAATCCTACTTATACAAAAGTTCAATAGTCACTTTTAAGCACTTGACAATTCATAAACCTTATTAGCATTTACTTAACACTTTCTATGAATCAGACAATATTATTGACTCTTTCACTGGATCCTAAAAATAGGTCTGTGAAGTAAATATTGTATTAATATTGTATTGTACCTACTTTATCAACAGGATTACTGAACCCCAGAGAGGTTAAGTTACTTGTGTTGAGTGAAACAGCTAGTAAGTTTTAGAGAAGAAATTCAACTCACACTGAAGAAGTTCAGAGCACCTAACAACTGTGTAGGGATATGGCAATCATTTGGACTATATGCTCCTTAAAAGTCACTACCTAAGTCCTCTTATATATTCAAATTAAAAATGAAGAAATAAATGCTAATACAGCAAATAAGTCGGTGCAAAGGAACTTTAATCATATAATTAGCTATATGTATTGTTTTGGTAAGTCATAGGTTCTTGTGTTCAAAATTCCTTGTACATGGGAAAAATGAAAGAGACAGAGCTTGTCTTCAGAGCTTTCATTTTGATACTGGAGGGAGCAGTATCATGAAACAGCATCCTGAAACATTATGACAGCCAGAGATGCCAGAGCATGCCGGAGCATGTAGGCAATCAGAACAAGCTAAATATAAAAAGCAAACACAATCTGACAAGTAGAACTACATACTGCACAGTAAAGAGATACTGTGCTGTGCGATGTGGTTAGCCTAGAGGGTTTGGCAAACAGAATCAAGGGAGAACAAGGAGCAATGATAGAAAGGGGCATTTATTATGTTTACATCTACTATGATGGGAGATAGTCATTGAAGGGTTTTGAGCAGGTGACAGTCAAAAGCATTACTGAAAGATTATCTGTCAGCAGTGTGACAAGTAGTTGGCAACAGGAGTAACTTCAGTGAAGACAAAGACATCAGTAAGCAGTACAGACAAGGAGAAAAAGAGGTCAAGAGTAAAAATGGAAAGAAGGGATAAATAGAAGCAAGAGTATGAAAATTGCTTTACAATAAAACATTGACCACTAACTAGATGCCTAGAGAAGGATGGTGAGAAAACAGAGAGATTTGGCTGGTGGAATGGTGATGACGGTAGTAATTACTAGCAGTCAGAGAGGGAAACTGCTAAGGTGGAAAAGAAAGGCAATAAGTCTGGCTTAGATGTATTTATTTTATGATAATAACTGTTATTTGTTGAATAGGAACACTGATATTTGTGACAAGTTCACACATATATTCCTTTGGAAAGATAAAGGAATAAACACTGAAAGGCTGGCATTTCTTTCAATCCAGGTGTATTCCTCTTATGGATATATTTCATCAGAATTTGCAGTAAACTTGGTTTCAGAAGACAAAAGAAAGGGCAACCAAACGTAAGGATGTTGACAGAGTGATTGTGAATGATTTTCAATTAGCATAGAAGATGATGATAAACATATCTTCCCAAACTAGAGGTGTTCTTGACTTATGCTCATGGCATCCTGTAAACCTAACTGAAGTTGAAAACATTGTGAGTCATAATTGCATTTGCTACACTAGCCTGCAAGCGCCAGCTCAGCCCAGCCTGCCTCAGAGGTGCCCAGAACACTAAACCTACAGTCAGGCAATCGCCTTGAGTTTCATCTCAGATGAGCAATTTGCAGACACCACAGGAGGTTAAAACACAATATCCAACCCACTGTGCAGTGCTAGCTGCTGGTCCTGGTGATGGGGTGAGGGGCAAGGTACTTCATTGGAAGCTGAGGTTCCACTGCCTTTGCCAGCTTCTCTAGAGATTATCATGCTGAGTGTAACTAGTCTGAGAAAAATCAAAAGTCAACATGCTAAACAACATTCTGCTGAATGTGTTTTACATTCACACCTGCATAAACTTGAATCACAATTCGAACCATTGTAGGGGAGAACCCCCCCCTTCTTTGGCCGCCCAAGCTGCAGGTTCCTCCCTAAATCTCTCATTTTGCCCCATTTCCTTCACCCTGCGGCAGTCCAGATATGATACATGAATTTTCCTAGCCCCTGTCTCCAGGTGGGAATTAACTGGTATCTCAAGAGAAACACAGTAGGCTCATTCTCTCTCTCTATGTTAGATGGAGTGACCTGCCAGGCAGTCTTCCAAATGAAGTGAAAAATTATGCTCAAAAGTTTGCTGGGTTTTTGTACTTCTGCGTAACTGAATGTAGTACCCACCTTCACTTACCTAACGTTCTTCATGATGTTACCTGAATGAGTAAACAAACGCTGCCTGCAAGCTGAGAGTCTATGAAAATAGTTAACACAAAAGATATTTCCAGGGCAGTTCCTAGGGAATTCTGACAAATTAGGACATGAGACAAGCTCAAGTCTCCTCCCATCACAGAGACAGATTTTTTAAAAAAAATCCTGTTGTCATTTCCCTGGGCTAAGAAAGGGCTTGCGGGAACTGGGGTTAAGGCACCAGACTCAACCTTCGGGTTGGAATGGGCTTGTTCTGGTCGAGGTCAGGTCTCTGTTTGTTGTCTCAACCGTGTACTGGAAGCGGTTGCATCACGCACCCTCCCAGCCTCCTCACCCACCTCTTAGCAAAAGCTAATACTTCACTAGCCTTTGCAGAGGAATTGGCTTAAGAGGCCAGAGGTGGAGCCGGGCCAAAAGGGGAGGAGCTAAAACCTGTGCAAAATCTGGAACCCTGACCAACGTAGGTTGGGAGCCAGGAGCAGGAAAAGAGACAGGAAAGACATCCCCCATCCTCCTGGAAAGAAGGTCCCGTGACCAGCTCCAGCCTCTGGCAGCCCAGGGCATCCTGGGATCTTACATAAAGGGACAATTGGAGCCTGAGAGGCACACTGCTGACACTACAGGGCTTGGAACCCGGGGCTCCCCGACATCATGAACTGGTCCTCGTGCCCCCGGAGTTTAATTCTCTACCTCTACGCTCTTTTTTTGTTTTCCTCAACATGCCTGGCAGTAAGTGTGCTGTTGCCAAAACATATTTGTTTAAAATGGAAAGCTGGAAAAAAAAATAAGAAAATAGATGATAAATGAAATAAATGAAATGTCTATATTTTTCTCTTCTAGTACGTTCCTACCAGAGAAAATTGCTGCATCTTAGATGAAAGATTTGTAAGTCGTTTTTGTGTTGCTTTCTGCTGGGGAGGGCTGGGGAAGAGAAGGACTTGATTCAGGAAGGTCGTTTGATGTTTCAAGCTTTTTTTCCCCACATAGTCTGGATTTTATCTATTTTTAAAATTTTACCTATTTTATTAATTATGTTAACTTTAATCAAGATTTTTAAATATCTATTTCTATGTTTTCAGGGTAGTTACTGCCCCACTACCTGTGGAGTTGCAGATTTCCTGTCTACTTACCAAGCAAACATAGACAAGGACCTACAATCTTTAGAAGACATCTTAAGTCAAGCCGAAAACAAAACCATTGAAGTCAAAGAACTGGTGAAAGCAATTCAAATCAGCTATGATCCTGAAGAATCAACAAAGCCAAGTAAGAAACAAAATATTATTGACTGAGAAAATGACTTGCAAAGTTCCTTTGTTGTGGTTTTAGTGGTTCTAGTGACCTAAGGAATTTTATGTCTCTGATCCCATATTACAGATAGGGTAGAGGCTGCCACTAAGGAGTCCAAGAAAATGGTGGAAGAAATTATAAAATATGAAGCATCGATTTTAACTCATGAAGCAAGTATTCGGTGAGCATTTTTGTTTTACAAAAAAGTCCAAGTTGGTTTACTCTTAATCAGTATTCCAAACTTCAGTGGAAGACATATCTTTATTCTTTCCACTTATAGTATCCAAAAGGCATTATACCTGACCATAGTAAACTCTTCAGAAGGAGTTTTTAGTGCAGCATGATGGGTTAATATTGCCTTTAATAATCATGTAATGGGTTAAATTGCCTTTAATAATCATGTGGGAGAAAGTTGCCCCAAATGTCTTCAGGTGTCATCATGTCTGTTTATCAATATTTTTTCCCTAAACCATAAATTCAAACTGATAGGAATTTGAAAATAAAAATTTGAAAGGTGAATTAAATTCTCTTTATATGAATGTCAACACATTCATGGTGAGGAATTAAGCAGGGGCATAGGAAAGATCTTGCTTACAAAAAATAAATTCTATAGAAGGTAGAGAAGAGACAAATGTGTTTGAAGACACTAAGTGTAATACTGCAAAACCATTTATTGATCATGATACATTGAACCTGCAATTGGGGGTTTCCTTGCCTTCGATTGAAAGTAGAATGTCTATACTAACAATACCCAGAGACTCACAAACTTTCTGAAAAGGCAGCATTAGTTGTCTTTTCAGAAAGGTTCTTCCTCAAATTTTTTTTCTAAATTATTTCAAATCAGCAAAAGATATCACAACTGGTGGATGGGGAGAAGAAATTCTGGGGGGATTTCACCTCCTTCTGGTATTAGGGAGGGGTCAGTATTATTGTTGTGAGATTTATTGTTATCATTTGCATATGAATGTCCATCATAGAATTGAATGAGATCATGATGCAGAAATTTTCTAAGGAGCAGTAACAGAAAAAAGTGATGAAATAGTCTGTCTACCATTCTTTCCTTCAAAGAAAGATGTGACTCTAGATTTGGTAAGAAAGTACCACACATGTTCACACAGTAAACAGAGGATCTATTTTGTAACATACAGTAAGTTGGAAGATAAAGTGAAATTAACAAAAATTGATAGAAAATCTGTCCTAAGAGTAAGATGGAATCAAATTCTTACTTTAGTCTTTGTAAATTTCTTCTGCTTCTAATAGATTTTACAAAAACAAAGAAAGTTATAAAAATCTATTGTCAAATATTTCTGAATGTTTACGAGGAAAATTGCAATAGGAGGATTTTTACTTCCTCAGACTTTTTTCCCCTATGGAAAATTGCAAAAGTAGGATTTTTACTTCTACTTCCTCAGACTTTTTCAGAGCTATGTCAATGGCAACATTGAAAAGTAAGGGAAAATATCTGTTGTTATGTTTTATATAAAGTAATGTCCCAAATACTTCTCAGGTAGGTTATATGTTGAAGTCCATATACAGATGCTTAGTAGCTGTGTGACTGTAAAGAAATAATGCATCAATACCTGTGAATGACAGACAGAAAGTGTCTCCTTCCTTGAGAGTGTTCTGGCCCAATAGTCATTAGATGTTCCCATTATTGGGCTTATCATCCCCATAGGTCAGTATCTGCTACACCTTATGCAGAATGTAAAACTCAGAAGCACTTCTAAATGACCTTGTTCATTAACAAAGGCTTGTTACTTGTGTCCAGAATTGAGACTCTAGGTTCCCTTCTAGGTGCAAGGTTTCATGTCAAAATTGTGTTCTGTTTTCTTTTTTATTAATTTTCAAAATGTTAATTTGCCAAAAAGCTTAAGATTTGAATTCACTTCAGGTTAGTGATATAAATGTGTGATGTTTCTAAGGAGGAATTTACCAGGAAATAGTTCTAAAGACAAGAAGATAGTGTTTTAAAAGAAAATATAAAATTACTCCTCTGAAAGAATTACTTTATTACCTTACTCTTCCACTTCTAGATATTTGCAAGAAATATATAATTCAAATAGTCAAAAGATTATGAACCTGAATCAGAAGGTAGCCCAGCTTGAAGCAAAATGTCAGGAGCCTTGCAAAGACACAGTGCAGATACAGACTACAACTGGGAAAGGTAAGTGGCAGGCTTACTTTGGGATGTTCATCCAAGAAAATATATAAAATGAAGGTGGTTGTATATGTCAGAATGTATAGGAATAACTTGGAAAGTTCCTAATCACTAAGTTTAAAAAATCCAGCTGCTTGGACTTTTCTGGAATAACTAAAAATAGTTTGAAAGAAATGATAATGTGAGGGGCAAAAAAATATTTCTTGGGCAATAATTTTTGACATATTAAAAGCTCATTTTCAAAGCAAGGACAGTCTTCCTTGGATTTCAAGCCACAGTAACCATTTCTTTTTTTCAGATTGTCAAGACATTGCCAATAAGGGTGCCAAAGTGAGCGGGCTTTACTTTATCAAACCTCTGAAAGCTAAGCAGCAATTCTTGGTCTACTGTGAAATCGATGCATCTGGAAATGGATGGACAGTGCTTCAGAAGGTATTTTTTCCCTTGCCATATTTATTTAATACCCAGTTGTTCCTGCCAAAGCCACATACTTTGCTAAGCATCTTGTGAACATTAACTACAACCTCATAACTTTCTATGAGGTCCACACCATTATTACCCCTATCTATAGAGGAGGAAACTTCTTACGTACAAGAGGTTAAGTAACTTGCCCAAAGTGACATAAAAAGTACAGAGTTAATATTTGAATCCAGGTCTGGCTTTAGACTCTGTGCTACGCTGACATGGTGTTTTAGGTTCAGGACAGCATATAACCAGAGTAGTACAAATAGCTAGAAGGATCTTTTTCATCAACTAGATCAAGACCTAAGGTTAGGCAGGGCATGGTGGCACATGCCTGTAGGTGGCATGCCTAGGAAGCCATGGCCAGGATCAAAGATTGCGGTTCAAGTCCCGCTGGGGACACATAGCAAGACCTAGTCCCAAAAAAATAGCTGGGTGTGGTGGTGCGCGCCTGTAATCCCACCTGCCTGGGAAGCTGAGGCTGGGGATCGCTTGAGTCTGTGATACTCTGGGCAACATGAGCCTGCGATTCCACAGGCAAAAATAGCGAGACCTAGTCTAAAAAAAAAAAAAAAAAAAAGACCTAAGGCTACCTAGCACATGATGAAGCCCCCAGGGGATGCAGTTGGGAGGATCCAAAACAAGAACTCTGCTGCCTCTGTCAGCCCCTGCCATCTCTGTGGATCCAGGCTCCAGTCGCTGTTTTCCTTTCACCTTTGTTACAACTGCTCCTGCAGGGGGCGCTCAAGGGACATAAGTAAGGGAAGCACTCGCTGGTAGACACAGGTTGAGCAGCAGGTTGACATTTTCTCTATCAGAAAAGAAAACAGCTCAATTTGTATTTATAAAGTCCTATAGGCATCTTTCTTAAACTCCCACTAATTTAGAAGTTACCATGTTCTAGGCATTCTTTTAAGCATCTCTCTGATATTCTCTCCACAAGAACCCCAAGTAAGCGTAATTATTCCTATTTGACAGATGAAGAAACTGGCAAGTTAGGCAGATTGCCCGAGGATAGTTAGTAGATGATAGAATTATAATCTTCATATTTTCAGCAATTATTTATAATGTTGTTTTTCCCCTTTGTGTGCATTGATGATCTGTGCTCTCCTTTGCTCATTTCATTGTTTAATTAGAGGCTTGATGGCAGTGAGGATTTCAAGAAAAATTGGATACAATATAAAGAAGGGTTTGGGCATCTGTCTCCTACTGGCACCACTGAATTTTGGCTGGGAAATGAGAAGATCCATTTGATCAGCACACAATCTGCCATCCCATATGCACTGAGAATAAAACTGGAAGACTGGAATGGCAGAACCAGGTACTTCTTTGAAAGGGCTTCTGATCTCTCAGGGACACTCTGGAACACACACCTTTGTCTCTCAGCAGAACAATGGCAGAGGCAGCCTGACAAAGGCAGAGAACACTTCTGACCATTAGCTGCCGAAATCAGTTCAGGTCCTAGACCATTCAAAAAGTGTCCAGCATGACCCAAACCATAAGAATAATAACCAGTGTTTACTGAGTGTCTAATGTGTGCCAGAAATTGAGTATATATAATCTAACTCGAGAAACGATTTCATAATCCCATTTTACAGATTAACCTTCCCAAGATCACATTGCTGGCATATGGTAAACAGTGGCCTTAAATTTTGCCTTTGACACTTGTTCTCTTGGCTGAATATGAATCCAGATACTTCAGATCTCCTAGTATTCTACAATCAGTTCTGTTCAGAACCATTTGTGGCCATTGAGCTTTGAGCTGCTAACTAAAATTTACAAGGCCACCCGGTGGTCTTGTAAAAAGGGAAAATAAATATATTCTATCTCAAAATAAGTATTTTAATTTTCAATTTTTTGACCCAGAAATGTCTGCTACAGTCAATAGATATCCTCTTGTAGGAACATTTTCACACTTAAATTACTTCTTGCTAGATTTTCAGACAGTTTTATCTAATTAACACATCTCAGTGAGACCAAGATTAAGAATTCCAAATAATTATCTTATGGTTGCGGGAACTTAACAGGTATCCTGTTAAGTTCATGATATGATGACACTGTTCTCTTCTTCCTAGTACTGCAGACTATGCCATGTTCAAGGTGGGGCCTGAAGCCGACAAATACCGCCTGACATATGCCTACTTCATTGGTGGAGATGCTGGAGATGCTTTTGATGGCTTTGATTTCGGTGATGATCCTAGTGACAAGTTTTTCACATCCCACAATGGCATGCAGTTCAGTACCTGGGACAATGACAATGATAAGTTTGAGGGTAACTGTGCTGAACAGGATGGATCTGGCTGGTGGATGAACAAGTGTCATGCTGGCCACCTCAATGGGATTTATTACCCAGGTATGGCTTTCATCCTTATATATATAAATTTTTATAGTAATCTACATTTTGATAAAAGGTAACAAATAGATATAATGAAATGAAAGATAATTAGTAAAACATTGGAAGTGTATTATATAAGTGGATCATTCTAACATTATACTAATTGGTCCTTCTATAAAATAGATATTTGTTACAAAATATCCAGTGAATTGTCATTATGCCTGGAATTATCACATCAGGGCTACAGTCTCTCCTGTAGACTCAACAGATAATGTGATTGGAACAGATGGACATTACCATATATCTGCTTTTTAACACATTGTCCTGGTTTAGATTCCTGAGACCTATGTGTCATTTATAAGCAGCGATCAGGTGACCGGAGGAATGGAGTGAAGAGCAGGGAGTGTTGACAAGGGAAGACCTCCATGAAAGCTTTAGAAAAGTCCAGGCTGAGGAGTATAGACACTTATGTTACAACAGGAGAGGCCAAGTTATGGTTTGCTCTAAGGCAAGAGCAGTTCTGAATACTGGTTTTACTACCTGACAAACTGTTGTTACTATTCAACAGTTATATAAGGGGAAATGCTAAGATGCTAAAAGATCCATTCAGATGAGCAATGTTAGTTCCTGGGAGTAAAGTCCTTGCCAATAGGCTACCTAGAATCCTCTTTTAAAAGCTTTTTAAATATAGCTTTTGGTTTCCACAACATTTTTAAAGGAAACTTAACTTGTCTTTTAACTTAACTTAAACTTTTAACTTTAAACTTAACAAACCATTTATTTAGAAGAAACTCTCAGGGAAAGTACTTGATCTATGGACTCCAAGGGGGCCATGATGAGTGTTCACTCAGTGTTAGACTTGCACAGTCCCTTACAAAGCTTCTGAGATCTGGTGTCCTGAGCCAAGGAGATAGCAAATTAACCTAATTTTCACTTAAAATGCAGATGTCAAACAACATTCTAGGACTTCTTTGAAAGTTCTTCATGCTTATTGCATTTTCAGATAAGCTGAGACCATCTGCTAAGCAATTGCACTTCTGACATGCTAAATGAAAGTTGGTCTGTAGTGCCTGAGTCTAGAAATGTTCAGTTTAGGGAAAGAGACTAATTGATGTTCCTATCCTAGGAACAGTGAGTAAATTGTGGTAATGTGATATTCAGTGTATGCTCGTGATCAGGAAGCACCACATAAATGTAAGGGACACTTTAATAATCAATTTAGTTTGATTGTAAATCAAGAGTTTAGATAAGTCTTTGGGATATTTTCAGGTAGCAGTTAACACTACTGAAACTTTGAAGTGATGAGGTAATAAAAATCAAGAGCACTAATATGACCATCTATAATTTGCTATAGGTGGCACTTATTCAAAATCATCTACTCCTAATGGTTATGATAATGGCATTATTTGGGCCACTTGGAAGTCCCGCTGGTATTCCATGAAGAAAACCACCATGAAGATCATTCCATTCAACAGACTTTCCATGGGAGAAGGACAACAGCACCACCTTGGGGGAGCCAAACAGGTCGAACACCATGTTGAGATAGACTACTAGTAAATCATTTTACCCTGAGAATTGTTCTTTCTGTTACTCACAAGGATATAGAAACTTTCCTGAAAGTTTCTTCTCATTTCCTTATACTATATTTATTCATTTAAAGTCTTTTATAAAAGATATTTAGGCTCAATGAAAATTAAAACTCAGTATGGACTGCTTTCCCAAAATACTGACCTCATTATTTAAAATTGATTTGAAGAGAAAAAAATTTAGCTTATTTCCTAGATATACAATAAACTTACTGTCATATTTTGTGTTCAAATAATCACAGGCCATTTTACATTGATAATTTAAGTATTTTTAAAAATATCTTAGTATACACTAGTAATATGGAGGTAAATGCTGCTATTCAAATGCCTGTTTTTTTAATATTAAATCCCCCAAATCATTCATATTTAGGTTTTCTAAATGGAGAGAATTCTATCTTTTTAATATATTTTTTGTTTTGGTCATAGGCTGGAGACGTTTAAAAGGCCATTTCAAAAGTGATTTACTTTTTTTAGAGGACATTATCTGAACAGAGAAAGATAATATTTTTCCTGTGGGACAATGGACTTGCAAAGCCTCACTTCATTTTAGAGTAAAAAGAACCCATGTTGAAAACTCCACTAACAGTTTTATACTGGTGATAATTTATCTACATGCTGTTTCAATAAACAATAAACATGTGTTTCCTAAGACAAGTTACATAATACCATTTCTTGACCATTAAAATCCATTACTTTCCTTCAATTTAGTAGTGACGTTGGGCAGCAACTCCTTCCTTTATATTGAACATTAAACCTGACACTTGGGGCATTTCAAAGAAAAAATAGGAATCAGGGTTTTGCATTCCAAAGGAGAAAAGACAAATATAGGAAACTACAGTGACCCAAAGCAACAAAATTTGATATAAAAACAAACACAAACCACAGTCACAAAATTAAAGGTATCCAAAGGTATCCAAAGTCATGGTATACAAAGTTCAGCTAAAGGCATCAGACCCTTTGGGAATCTTCTAGTAAAACCCTCTAGTTGCAGATCCTGTGGCCAAATGTGGACACCCTAGAGGACCACAGCTCTGAGCAGATCTCTTAGGAAGCTGCCTGTTCAGCTGTCACGAGAGAACACAAGGGGAGCAGAATAGAGCCACCACTCCATTCTGATCTCAGGGATATTGCATTTATGGTCACCAGAAATAAGGAATCATCAACACTCTATAAAGAATATATAAGTTCGGGCCCAACCTTAACCCCAGCTGGGTCAGAGAAGAGAATTGAAAGTCTCCTCTTCCGCCCCCTCCCCCCACCCACTGAGGGTGGGTTCAGGAGAGGAGCCCCAACACACCTCTGCTACAGCAAGAGTGCAGGAAGGACAAGTCCCATGCCACTGGGGTCTCAGGTCTTAGGTCTCAGGGTCATAGGGTCTTGAGCTAGGGAACCTGGCCTCTTCCCTTATGGGGTAAGGGGCAGTGTGTTGGAGCTGGGCAGATCCCCCAGGATCCTGAGCTTGAAGAGGAGATGTGGAGACCCTGCCCTGATCCAAGTCAGGCTGCGAGTAGGAATTGAGGGCCCCTCGAAAGGCCTGGCCCTTTGGGGAACCCCTCAGCAGGGGACAGGGTAAATCCTGCGCCACCAGGGCCTCAAGATATCGGGGCTTAGGGGTCTCTGGGCTGGAGGCCATGGCGTCCACCCTTTTGGTTTCTGGGGGTAGAGGCAGGGCATACCCAGGGCTTCACCCAGCCCAGTGAGCCTAGTTGGACTGGAGGTGGGAGTTGAGGTCCCTTCAAATAGTGCAGGTCCTTGGAGATGAGCTCCAGCACATGCCTGCTGTGGCCTAGTTCACTGGCAGGGTTGGAGGGGAAGGTTAAGTCCTATGCTACCAGGATCTCAGGGTCTCAGGCTATGGAACCCGGTCTCTGCCTCCATATGGGCAGGAGGTGGGGGCTGGGCACCTCTGCTGGCATGTGGACGGGGGTGAGGGGGAAGGGTCATCTCTCTGGTTTACTCCATCCTCAATCAGACCAGCACTAGGAATGAAGGAACCAGTTGCTCTAGCTGCAGATATAGTGGAGAGGAGGGGAAGTAATAATGTTCCTGGATGCACTCACCAGCTGGGTAGGACAAGCAGTGTGTCTGGAACCACTGAGACAAAAAGTTGAGACCAGCGATTCAAGTGACCTATTACAGATTTCTACCTACATCTCCCCAGGGTTGGGGAACCAAACCCCTGGTCCACAGTTATGTGCAACTTGAATGAGGCTCCCTCCTTTACCAATCAATGAGGGAAGCCACAATGATGTGGCTGTAGCCCCATGACAGAACTGCTAACAGGAGAGGAGAGGAGCTGGACCAACCACCTGGGGAAGTCTGTACCCAGCAGGGAACTCCTCTACCATCAACAGCCGGGAATTTGGCTCCCAATCCAAGATGTCGGAGTTGTGCGGCACAGAGCCAGCAACATGTGACAGACACCAGAAAGGATCCTGGAGAAACACACCATGTATTTGCCCTATAACAAGTTCCTGACGTGCTCAGTCTATCTGCTTCAGTTAGTCCTGGAAATCAGAGAAGCCTCATCTGTTGCTGTCCAGGAGTGCAAGTCCACACCCAGGAAAAAAAGGACATAATTCCAGAGAAAGAAAAAACCAGTGGGCCAAATATGGACCAACAACTTGCAGTGAGAGGAGTTGGGAGTGACTGGAGAGGGGGAGGGGGGAAAGAGGGGGAGGGTGGGGTATGAGGGAGGAGGGCCATGCAAGGGAGGGCCAAACCTAAGGGGAATGACAACCATACAAACGTGACTAACCTTGTATGAAATTTACAAAATAAATTCTTTTTTAAATAGTAAATGCTTAATTGTATGAAGGTGAATCTGATTGGTCTGAAGTCCTGAGCTTTCAGTTTAGATTTTCTTCTTTGCACAGTTTTTTTTTTCTCCTTAATTCTCACCTCCTGTTCTCACGAGTATTGATTGTAAAATATCTTATTGAAGAGATAAAAACAGTACATCAGTTTCTAGATCTACAACTAGTTACATACGAGATTTTGGGAAATGAAAACACTGATTCATTGTTTGCAATACTAGTTTGTATGTGCATGGATTGCTCATGGACTAGCATTTACTGAATGTATTCACTGTGCTCGCCACTAAGCTGGATGTTGGAGATAAAGTATTTAATATCCATCTTGCTCCCAAACCTATTCCATTAGTACCAAAGTTCCAAAAGACCAGTGACTCATGTTCCAATCTTCCTCATTCCTGCCTTCTCATATAATTATTTTAACTGTCAAATCCACTTCCTAAATATTTATCATATCCATTTCCTCCTTTATACCCACAGCAACCATTCTAGTTGTGATATGCAACATCTCTTACCCAGGATAACAGCAGACATTGTCTTCCTGTTCTCCATCTTGCCTCCCAAACTACTTCTAAACCCAGAGTGCATGGTCTACCCTTTCTGAGTCTATAAAACCATTAGTATCAGTAATTTGGTCATAGAAAGAATAACATAAATATTTGTAACTTTAATGTGGTAATATCCAGTGACTTACCCCAGGAAAAAAAATGTTTAAGAAAAAAATCTCTGTAGATAAATATAAAGATAGTCATATATTTAATGACAGTGGAAATTTAGAAAACACAAGAATGTATAAGCAAGATATTTTATTAACATAATGGAATAAAGTGAAATGATTATCTAATAAGCATAATACTTCTGTATGAACATGAAAATACTTTCAAAATAATAAGTCAACAATGAATTCTGGAAAGAGAATATGTGCATATAATTTGAACAAAAATACAGTATTGCTATACATGTACTATTTATATCTACTTATTCTCCCCCAACCAATCTGAAATATAAAATTTAACCAAAAACTAAAAGACAGCAAAAATATGAATAAGTTCAAAAGTTTTCTGACATTTCCCTTAGGATCACTTGTCCGGTGCTTCTTTTGAAATATCAATCAAACCATTCTTTCAAACTCATCTGGAAAACCCCTGTTTTTTGGGTGTCCACGTACCTTTTTGGTCTGAATGTTGATAATCCAGCATCAATTGGTAAGGAGGGGCTTCTAATTTTCTTTAAAAATCTCTTACTCTTTGACTTGTTATAATGAGTACACATTAATTTATAGTTAATTTTAAAACCCAGTAAAGCAGCTCTCCTGCCGACCTGTGGCTATGCAGGTGCCTCTCTTTTTCCTAATAAGCCTATCCTTTTAAAATGTAAAAAAAAAAAAAAGTGAACTGCAAAATTCTACTTGTTCAGTTATTCAGTGAGCAAGAGCTAAGAAAGGCAAGAGATACACTTCCATACTCAATTAGATCATGTTGATTATCTTGATAAATTAATCTTTTAAAATCTTTTAAATGAAACAAAGAATTTAAGATCTTACAGAGACAGATTATTTTTCTTCACAATTCAAATCACAGATAACTATTACTCAACCCTCCTCTTCACTGAACCAAAAAAATAAAACCTTGGATCACTGCAGAAGGGAGACGAAGTTCACCATGGATGTACATAGTCATATATATAGAAGGAGGCTTCCAGAAGGGAAGCTGCTGCAGCAAATATACTGATACTATGGCTTCTGCTCACGCAATTGTACTTTAATCAACTAGCAGGTGTAATCATTGATTGGGCAACTATCAATATTACTATATTAAAAATACTTGTATTGAGGCACATTGCATTATGACATTATATAGGCTTCACAGGTGTAGGGTAAATGAATTATCAGGGCTTTTACCCCTCTGCCATTCGTCTCTAAGACCAGCACCTGTAGTATTGTGCCCTCCTTGCGATGGTGCATATACCTGGGCCAATGGGTTAGTACATGCAAGTGAACATGCCTGGGCTGAGAAGCTTAAAAGGGCACGGTGGCTCGTGCCTGTAAGCGTCAGCCTATGAAGCGGCTGGGGCTAGGGATCGCGGTTCAGTCCCGCCTGGGGCCCATAGCGAGACCTAGTTCCAAAAAAATAGCTGGGCGTGGTGGTGCGCGACTGTAATCCCAGCTACCTGGGAAGCTGAGGCTGGGGGTTGCTTGAGTCTGTGGTACCCCGGGCAACGAGAGCCTGCGGTTCCACGGGCAAAAATAGCGAGACCGAGTCTCAAAAAAAACAAAAAGGGGGGGCATCATCAGTCTGGGGAGTGGAGGACACTGGGAGAAACACAAGCAGAGAACATGAGGATTACACAAAGGAGAGAAACTAAAAAGAGCACAGGGAGGACACCAAAGAGAACCCCTTGTCATAGAGTTGCCCCAGTCTCCCTGCTTGATGTACTTGTGTATCTGGTTCCCTGAAATCACTACAGCCATACACCAAGGGTGCTGACATTCTGCTTTAACTGATAGAACGAACCTACCTGGATTAGTGCTGGGAACCAGTACTATGTTTATGAGCAACCAAAAGGCCAGGTGTATGCTTGTGAGCAACCATCCTTCTGGAATGCTTGTGGGATTGTTGGTTGGAGCGAGTTGAAGGCAGCTGGCCCAAATGCTCATGGAAGCAGCGCTTATATCTGACATGGCCTTATAGTCTTCTCTGATAATCCTGTGCCGTAAGAATTTGTCTATTATAAAAAACTATCCTGAGAGCTAAAAGTTACTTTCTCATGACTCACGTAAAGCAACTGTTTCTCTTTAGAACTAGTGCAATGCTTTATGTAACACCATGTAATGATAAACTTCTAACACACCATCCATTTTTTAACTTTTCAATAAAAGTCTGTCAAGAGCAGTTGGGAGCAGAGCGGATCTAAGAATCTCTCTCCCAGCCTGCCCCGCTTTACTTTTGTCATCTCTCTTCTCTTTATCATCGCCCATGTTGCTAAGCTTTGGTGCTTGACCCGACTGGCCTGTGGCAGATTGGGATGGTGACGTACAACATGTGAATCATTTTAAGCCAACATCTATGTGTAATATTATCTGAGGTGTTGTGACTTTTTTTCAATTCTTTTTACATTTAGTTTAGTAGCTACACCTTAAAAATTGTTTTCAGATAGGTTGAAAGTGAGTGGGAAATGAGAATTTAAGTATAGAAAACATCTCTTTACAAGATTTTAAATAATTTGACTCTGACTTGAACCAGTTAGCCAAAATATTTGTAGCAAAGGTTTTTGATTCATTCAGGTAAGAGTGAAAGATAAAGTACACATTTCATTTTGGGGAAACTGTATCTACCAGATGATTTATTTTATCAGTTTCATGTAGCTCAAAAAGAGTTAGATGAAATGAATTCATAATAGTAAAATGAGTTCAAGAAATGGAAAATAATAAAGTGAGGCTAAAAAGGCAAAGAATAAGCCGGGCACGGTGGCTCATGCCTGTAAGCTTCAGCCTATGAAGCGGCCGGGGCCAGGGATCGCAGTTCGAGTCCCGCCGGGGGCACATAGCGAGACCTAGTTCCAAAAAAATATAGCTGGGCATGGTGGCGCGTGCCTGTAATCCCAGCTATCTGGGAAGCTGAGGCTGGGGATTTATTGAGTCTGTGGTACCCGGGGCAACCAGAGCCTGCAGTTCCACGGGCAAAAATAGCGAGACCAAGTCTCAGAAAAAAAACAAAAAACAAACAAAAAACAAAACAATAAAAAGGCAAAGAATAAAGGAAAGACGCTTTTAAATATCATTTTGGGGTATGCCTTTGTGTGTGTGTGTGTGTGTGTGTGTGTGTCCCTCAGAGGTGGAAATGGAGTTTATACTACTAATATACCTTTTTTTCTACTAATTGAAAAGTTCTTAGTTTACATTCTCAATCAGTGCAAAGTCTTTAAAAAATCAACATGCATCAGCTATAAATCTCACTGCCATTCCTGTTCTACAGAGAAGTTTCCATCACATATTCCTCATAAACCTCAAAAGTTTTATTTTTAAAATACTTTAAAAGATGATTTTTTAATTATATTTTATTGGATGACAACATTGGATATGATTCTGAGGAACTGGATCACACTTCCTCAGATGCATGTCTGTTCACCACATCTGCCACCAAGGCACCCATAGTTTTTTACCATAGTCCATTGCACTTCCTTCCCCACTCTCTTCCGTCCCCTCTTGTAACCTCCAGTCCATAGTCAGTTTTCTAGGTTTGTTACTGTTTGGCTTTATCTAAGACTTTGATCTGGTCCTCTTTATTCCACCTACGAGTCAAATCATCTGTTCTTTGTCCTTCTGACTTATTGGGCTCAGTGTGTCCCCATGTCCCCTTCAGTTCCGTGCATGTTGTTGCAAATGGCAATAGTTCACTTTTTTTTTTTTTTAATAAGTGAGTCATGTTCCATAAATATGAGCTTTGACCAAAAGGCAGGGCAGCCTTGGCCAGTTATGAGCACTGATAATGAGTTTGGTCATTCACTTGTAGATTTGCCTTTGTGTCAGCTTTGAAAGCATTTTGGGAAGGCTGGCTGGCACAATTTCAAGCTCTTTCTCATCTCATTGTGAAATATTTGAAGGTACAAATAGATAAACTCAAGATCACGATATTTAATCATGTCTACAACTGGACCAATAATGTGTTTCCCAAACAAAGGTGAAAATAAATAAATGGGACGACATCTAACTTTTGTACAGCCAAAGAAACCACCACAAAAACAAAACTGTACCTTTCTGATAGGGAGCAGATATTTGCACACCCATATATCTGATAGGGGACTGATTTCTAAAATACAAAAAGAACTCATACAACTCAATAGCAACAACAAAAAATAATGAACAACACAATGAAAAAAATGGGCAAAAGACCTGAACAGAACCTTCTAAAAAAAGAAGAAAAAAAAACACATATAGATGACCCACTCCACATGAGAAATCCAAGTTCAAACCATGAGGTAAATTATCACACTTGTGAGAATAGCATAAACAAAGAAGACTGGAAATAGCAAATGTTGGTGAAGATATGGGAAAAAAGGTATTTATGTTCACTGTTGGTGGAATGTAAATTGGGACAGCATCTATAGAAAACAGTATGAAGATTATTTTAAAAACTGAAAACGGAAATATATGATCAAACACTCCTAGGTATTTATCCAAAAGAATATGAAAACACTAACTTGAAAAGATGTCTGCATTATTCAAAATAGCCAAAATATGGAATCAATGAAATGTTCATTGATGGGTAACTAGCAAAGAAGTGACATATATATGTATTTTCTATATATGTATAAAATATATTTAATATAGTACTTACTCAGTTATTTAAAAAATTTTTAAATCCTGCGTTTGTAACAGATGAATGAAACTTTTAGAGATCATACTAAATGAAATAAACTAGAGTGTGAGCAACAATTACTGGGTGGTTTCACTTATATGTGGAATATAAATAACAGAACAAACAAATTGTCAAAAAGCTAACAAAAATAATTCCTAGACTTGGTGAAAAACATGGTAGCTACCAGAGGGGAAGAGGGAGGGGGTGAGAGGAATTCATAGAGTGATGGGGTAATGAGTCTAGGACTCAAGTGTTGGGAAAGTGAAGCATTGTGTACAGGTTGGTTGTGAAGCTGTATTTCTGAAATTATTTACTTTCTTTTTTTAAAAAAAATAATTTATATATAAATTTCACATCTCTGTGATCTCTGGGGTTCACCCCCCTCCCTGACCGTTCCCACCCTGTCCCCCCCCAATTGTGTACTTCAATTTGGTTGTTGGCTTGTTTTGACTTTTCCTCATGGATTTTTGTGCATCTTTCCCATGTCCCATATAGTAGCAAAACCATTCGGTTTCTGTCTTTTTCTCTTTGACTTATTTCTGCTAAATATGAATTCTTCTAAGTCCACCCATGTTATCATAAAATTGTCCAATTTGTTATTTTCAATTGATGAGTAATATTCCATTGTGTATTCACCACATTTTTTTCATCCAGTCATGTATTTTCAGACATTTCAGTTGCTTCCATGTCCCTGCATTCAAATTTAGTGCTGCAATAAACATCAAGTACAGGAGTCTCTTTGTACCCACATTGAAGTCTCCTTTGGATAAATTCCCAAGAGAGCAATTGCTGGGTCATATGGTAGTTCCATTTTCATTAATTTGAGGGTCCTCTGTGTAGCTTTCCATAGAGGTTGTACCAGTTTACATTCCCACCAACAGTGTAAGAGTATCCCCTTCTCTCCACATCCTCGCCAGCAGTTGTTGTTGCCCATTTTATGGATGTGGGCCATTCTTACTGGTGTAAGGTAGTATCTCATTGTGGTTTTGATTTGCATTTCCCTTATTGTGAGTGATGTTGAGCAATTTTTCATGTGCTTGTTGGAGAAGTTTATTTTAGGTTCTTCTCCCCATTTTATTTTGGGCTTCTTGTTTTGCTTTTCTTTAATTGTGTGAGTTCCTTTAATTGTGTTCTTTAATTGTGGATCTTTGTTATTAAATCCTTATCACTCTTCTGAAGGGCAAAATTTTTTTCCCATTCAGTTGGGCTTCTTTTAGTTTTTTTCTGTCGTCTCTTCTGCTGTACAAAAGCTTTTTAGTTTGATGTAGTCCCATCTGTTTGTTTTCCTTCAATTTTTTGCCATCAGTAGATTTTTCCAGAAAGGGGTTTCTGAATTGTACTTCCCGGAGGATTTTTCCCAACATTTTTTCTATCTATGTTATGGTTTTAGGTCTGATATTTAAGTCTTTTATCCATTTTGAGTTGGTTTTTATATAAGGTGTGAGGATGCTATCTTGGTCCATTTTTTTGCAGGTCTTAGTCCAATTTTCCCAGCACAATTTATTGAAGAGGCTACCTTTGTTCCAGTGTGAGTATTCCCCCCTTTGTCAAAGATTAGTTGACTATATATGTGTGGTTTTATTTCTAAACATTCAATTCTGTACCATTGGTCCGATTGTCTGTTGTTGTACCAGTACCATGCTGTTTTAATTATTATGACTTTGTAGTATAACTTGAGGTCTGACATAGTTAGCCCTCTATTCTCTCTTTTTTTGGCCAGGAGGCTTTTTGATATTTGAGGCCTTTTGTTATTCCATATGAACTTCTGTCATTGTTTTTCTATCTCTTTAAAGATTGTCATTGGGCTCTTTTTCTGGCTGGAACCATGGAGGGTGCAGAGGAGAAGAAAAAGAAGGTTGCTGCTGTGCCAGAAACTCTCAAGAAAAAGCGAAGGAATTTCACAGAGTTGAAGATCAAGCGTCTGAGAAAGAAGTTTGCTCAAAAGATGCTTCGAAAGGCCAGGAGGAAGCTTATCTATGAAAGAGCTAAGCACTATCACAAGGAATATAGGCAGATGTACAGAACTGAGATTCGAATGGCTAGGATGGCAAGAAAAGCTGGGAACTTCTATGTACCTGCAGAACCCAAGTTGGCATTTGTTATCAGGATCAGAGGTATCAATGGTGTGAGCCCAAAGGTTCAAAGAGTGTTACAGCTGCTTCGCCTTCGCCAGATCTTCAATGGAACTTTTGTTAAGCTCAACAAAGCTTCAATTAGCATGCTGAGGACTGTGGAGCCATATATTGCATGGGGGGGGTATCCAAACCTTAAGTCAGTGAATGAATTGATCTACAAGCATGGTTATGGCAAAATCAACAAGAAGAGAATTGTCCTGATAGATAACGCATTGATTGCACGATCACGTGGTAAATATGGCATCATCTGTATGGAGGACCTGATTCATGAGATCTATACTGTTGGAAAATGCTTCAAGGAGGCAAACAACTTCCTCTGGCCCTTCAAATTATCTTTTCCACGAGGTGGAATGAAGAAAACCACCCATTTTGTAGAAGGTGGAGATGCTGGCAACAGGGAAGACCAGATCAACAGGCTTTTTAGAAGAATGAACTAAGGTATCTACCATTGATTGTTTTTGTAATCTGGTCAATAAACAACTGCTGTCAAATTGAAAAAAAAAAAAAGAATGTCATTGGAATTTTTAATGGAATTGCATTGAATCTGTAGATTGCTTTTAGAATGATGGCCATTTTGATGATGTTAATTCTTCCAATCCATGAGCAGGAAATGTCTTTCCATTTCCGTATGTCTTCTTCTATCTCTTTTAGCAGCTTTTTAAAGTTTTTTGTATAGATCTTTCACTTGCTTTGTTAGGTTTATTCCCAGGTATTTAATTGTTTTTGGTGCAATGGTAAATGGGATGGCTTTTTTAATTTCTTCTTCCTCTTCTTGGTTTTTTACATATAGGAAAGCTACTGACTTCTGTGTGTTGATTTTGTATCCGGCTACCTTACTGAACTGGTTTATTATTTCAAGTAGTTTTTCCGTGGATTTTTTTTTGGGTTCTCTATATAGAGAATCATGTCATCTGCATATAATGATAGCTTGAGTTCCTCTTTTCCTATTTGTATCCCTTTTATTTCTTTCTCTTGCCTTATTGCCCTAGCTAAAACTTCCAGTACAATGTTAAAAAGTAGTGGGAGAGTGGGCATCCTTGCCTTGTTCCAGATCTTAATTGGAATGATTTTATTTTTTCTCCATTTAGGATGATGTTTGCCATAGGCTTGTCATAAATTGCTTTTATTTTGTTGAGGTATGATCCCTTAATCTCCATTTTATCAAGGACTTTTATCATTAATGGATATTGGACGTTGTTGAATGCTTTCTATGCATCTATTGATATGATCGTGTGGTTTTTGTTTTTCTCTTTGTTGATGTGGTGTATTATGTTAATTGATTTCCAGATGTTGAACCATCCTTGTGCCCCTGGGATAAATCCCACTTGGTCATGGTGAATAGTGTTTCTTATGCATCGTTGGATTCTATTTGCCAGGATTTTGTTTAAAATTTTTGCATCCATATTCATTAGGGAAATTGGCCTATAGTTTTCTTTCTTGGTGCTGTCCTTATTTGATTTTGTATGAGTGTTATGTTTGCTTCATAGAATGTGTTTGGCAGTTTTTCCTCTTTCTCAATTTTTTTGGAAAAGCTTTAGTAGTGCAAGCATTATTTCATCTTTGAATGTCTGGTAGAATTCATTAATAAAGCCATCTGGTCCTGCGGTCTTGTTTTTAGATAGAGTTTTGATGACTGCTTCTATTTTGCTGCTTGTAATTGGAGTGTATAAGTTCTCTATATCAATTTTGGGTGGTTGTGTCTTTCTAAGAATCTGTCCATCTCATCCAGGTTGTTGTATTTATTTCCATATAGTTGTTCATAGTAATCTCTTATTATCCTTTGAATTTCTTTTGTATCTGTTGTAATTTCTCCTCTCTCATTTGTGATCCTGCTTATTTGAAGTTTCTCTCTTCTTTCCTTTGTGAGCTTTGCAAGGGGTTTATCAATTTTATTAATTTTTTCCAAAGAACCAGCTTTTGGTTTTGTTGATCTTCTGGATAGTCTTTTTGGTTTCTAGGTTATTTATTTCTTCTTTTATTTTTATTATTTCTTGTCTTCTGGGTTTTGGATTTTTTTGTTGCTCTTTTTCTAATTTTTTGATTTGGAAGATAAAGTTATTTCTTTGGTAATTTTTTTGCTTTTTCATATGGGCCTGTATTGCTATGAACCTTCCTCTTAGATATGATTTTGCTGCATCTCATACATTTTGGAATGCTGTGTCTTCTTTTGAAATTATATAGTTTCATAAATAAAAAATGAATCAATAAAATTTCATTTTAAAAAATGGGTTTCCCAAACCTAAAATCCAGTATTTTTGGCCTTCATCCTCATTTCCCAGATCCTCACCCAGGATTTCATCTACTGGTAACTTGAAAAGCACAAAATGACCCCAGGTAAATGGGAACCCTCTAGAAATAAATTTGATGTTGATTCTCCCTAAATAAACAGAGCAGTGCAGACTGCACTCGTGATGAAAGTGACCTCTCTCAAATCCTTTTTAGCAAATATTTAAAATGTGACTAAAAAAATTGCAGGCTGACATTAAAGAGACCTTGGACTGGAAGTGTTTTCCTTTATATCTTACTCTCCTTACAATACAAAGCTGTGGTAATGATCAAATGAAATAATATATGACATTGTTCCAGAGTCAAAACAAAAACAAAATAAAAACAAAAACAAAATTGTATTGGCTCTGACTATGAAAATTAGTCTTGTTGTATGAGATCTGAATCCAATTTGGTTAAATTTGGAAATATAATTTTAATTTTTCTCTTTTTTTTAATATTGCTTTTATTTCAAAATTTCTCTTTTATTTAAGACTGTTTATAAAGATACTACAGAGAGTTCCCTATATTCATCACCCAATTTTTTAGGTTGTCAATATCACCACAGCCCATTCATCAAAACTACAAAGCCAAGTCTAATAGTTTCTCTCTCCTTATTCCCACACTTTCAGATTTCCTCAGTTCTATACAAATATTTATTCAGAGATTCCATCCAGGATATGACATCCATTTGGTTGTCACATCTTCTTAGTCAGTTTTGACAAGTGTCTATATTTCCTTGTTCCTCATGACCTTGACTTTAGAGGAATATTATTTGGCATATTGGTGCAGTGTTTTGTAAAATATCTCTCAGATTGAGTTGCTTTTCAGAATTCTCCATAAATTTTTGTTGAATTTTACCCAAGCAAAATATTATCCAAATACCTTTTTAAAATTCTACTACTGTTTTACTGTGAAATAACTAATTTAAAATAATTTCCAATGAGAAGCACAGAGAACTAAGTGGATCTTGGCAAATGAGTTACCCCATACTTTCCATCAAGTCTTCACTAAGTCTTACTACCTTGCCTATTCTAGTTCCCCAGATCTCAATGCGTGACTATCAAATCAGTACAAACTGCTGGATCATTTTTGCTAATATTTAATAGAATTACCACAGCAAAACCAATAGGAAAGTGTGCCAAATTTAGTATATTTACCTGTATGAGATTGGAATGAATCCATGTTGCTAATATAATACATCAATGATTTATTCATTTGTATAGTTTTTTCTTTTGAGAAGTAGCATCTATATGTTAACACATGTTCAATGGAAAAAAGTGACAAATCTAGTAAAGTTTAGTAAAGCATAATAGAATTAAAATGAATTTATCCTGAAAAATGAAATATTTAATGGATGACACAATGAGAAACACTCAGGAACTACAATTTTTCATCTCTCTCCCTCACACACACACACACACACACACACACACACACACACTTGTAATTTCAAGTGAAAATTTCAAGTTGAAAATTCATTAAATGTGACTGTGTAAAAGACCTTGAAAATTATTCATGAGGACAGAAAAAGGAATGACTTATATTATTTGTTGGAACATTATAGAACTTAATTGCAAAATGTTTTAAAATTATTCAATTAAATGACTATCAAACTGAGGTAAGATCAGTCATTAGAAATACAGGCGTTTTCTTTAGCATAAAGAGAAATGCAACGTGACTGAATAAAGCAAGATCAAGAAAAGTTTCTTTGTTCCCTTCTTCATTTTCACACACATGACTTAGAATCATCATATTTAAGCAAAATTCCTCTTCCTTCTACTCCTCTGCTTTCTAGGGAAACCGCCATTTGGAGTCAGACTATTAAAAAGTCCTGAAAAAATCTCTAAGTTCCTTTGAGAGAGATGATCATAACAACTCATTCACCTGTGACAGTGAACAACTTGATGAAAAACAAACTTTTGCAACACCCTTGAAATGCAGGAGACAAGTGAAAAATAAATAAATAAAAGGAAAAAAGATACACAAAGCTAAGTAGCCTTGCCAATATTTCCAGCAGCCTTTATAGACACATCACTGTTGTCAAATCTGAGGTAGACACCCTGAAAGAGTGTGAGAAAAGTCAGAATCTTCTGAATTTTTGTAATTCATGCATTTTAAAATTTAGAAAATAATTTTAGTACTGTCTAGTTATATATATAAAACTGTTTTAACAAAATAATTTTTGTCAGTGCCATTATCTTCTAGTTATTAAAATAATAATAGAATAAAGTACAGATTCAAAAGGATTTTTTAATTAGTTAATTTATTTTTAATCTTTAAATCACCACCTTGGTAAATCACCCCTCCCTCCCTCTGGTGCCCCTTTCATTCTCTCAAACCCCATTCTTTGTTGTTTACTAGTCTGTGCTAAGTCCATTAGTCTCTTTCTTTTCTTCACAAGGATTTTTATGCTAGAGACACAATGAAAATTTTTCAAAAACATCTTGTATTTGCTATCTGAATTGAACCTCCTATTTTAAAGAATATTTTATACAAAATGTAACAGAACTACCACTCGCCTGCTCTGTGTTCAAACAGTATTTTGAATGTACCTCATAGGATTTTTTTTCTATTGTTTTGCATGCCATTAAACTACATTATATTTATTGCCTTGATCTATAAAAACTGCCAATTTTATGTGACTTACTTCTTAGTTGCATATGTATTTACTTTATGCATTAGTTGTAAATAACTTCCAGGTACAGGAGTAATTATTATTATTATTATTATTATTATTATTATTATTATTATCTCAAGCAACTTGCAGGCAGGATGATAAACAGTAACCATACAATCAGTGCTCATTACATTTAATGAGTAAGGGAAAAGCTCTCAGAATTTAATACATTTAAAGTAAACTGATAACTGACACTTCCTTGGGGTAGGCAAAGACTATTTCAAAGCTAGCTATTTTGCTGGCTTTGTTTCATTTTGTTTTGTAGTTTAATTTTGTCTGCACAATGGAAAATGATCATTTATTATATATTTTATATTTACCTGTAAATTTTGATGTATCAGAACAGTTTAAAACTGAAACAACTATGCCCATAGCTTTTCTGTTGTTTTTACACGCATGATACACACATCAGTGAAAATTATTCTAGTCCTGCCAGATGTTCAGGCAAAAGAATACCTGAATCTCTACATTTAAGTGCTGGTAATATATGTACTAGCAAATAAATTTCACAAGAATTAATAAATGAAACATGGGATCAGGTACAGAAAATCAGAAGATGGCTACCTCCGGGGAAAATGAAATGCACAGGTGTTGGGCTTTAAGAAACTAGAAGTTTCTCAGAAACTCCCCCATGTTTACACTTGTAAAGATATGATTATTTAAAAAACGATACAGTACTAGTTCTGCCTATGCTGTCTAAGCAGAAGTAGTACTTCTCCAGCGCTTACAATATGGTTTGTTCATTGGGGAGTCTCCAGCTTGCAATCAGACTCGCCAGGCATCCACAGAAAGCTTTTCTACATGTATTACTATTTACTGTCATTTTACTACTTGTTTTCTGGATGTTTTTCCCTTTATTTTTATTTTTATTACATATTTATGCATATATCGATGGATGAATAGGTAGATAATGGATAGGTAGACAGACAGACAGACAGACAGACAGACAGACAGACAGACAGAGAGAAAGAGAGAGAGAGAGATAAGCCGGGCATGGTGGTGCGTACCTGCAATCCAAGTGCTGGGAGGCAAGAGGCCAGGGATCACTTGAGTTCACGGGTTCAAGACTACCCCCGGCAACATAATGAGACCTGGTCTCGAAAAAGCAGCCAGGCGTGGTGGCGGGCGCCTGTAATCCCCGCTATCTGTGAGGCTCAGGCTGGGAACTGCTTGAGTCCACAGGATCTGGACTAGCCTGGGCAACATGGTGAGACCTAGTCTCAAAAAAAGCTCGTCTCTTCTCTGATTTCTCCCTCATCCCCTCTCTCCCCCTCTTTTAACTATATGTTTTAATTCTGTTGTCAGCTTGTTAGTTTTGACTTTTTTTTTTGATCTTTTGTTTGTTTCCCCATACCCCACCTATAAGTGAGACCATCGAGCTTTTGCTCACATGATTCCTTCTTGGTCCACAGAAATTCTGACCCTGGAGCAGCAGTCTGGCATATCCATGATGCCTTATTGGATTATTCTAACTTAGGTAACTGTTTCTAGGGCTGTTGGCATCTTACTTATACCATTCTATATAACCCTCATAACAATGCTACCAGATAAATATTTTCATCCATGTGTCTAGCAAAGTGTCTGACATGGTAACAAACACTCAATACATTATTAACTGTCACTATTATCAGGATTCACTTTCCATAGTTACCTAGACAACTCCCTGGATGCTCTGTTACATACACATTTCAGGTTTAAAAAACAAAACAAAACTATGTGAAAGTATGACTCCCCAGTATTGCATGGGATAAAATTATATACTAAAATGTATTTGCTTTTATTTTTAATCTGAAACTAACATTTAATTGGGCATTCTGATTTTTATTTACAATGTCTAGCAACTCTTAGCTAAGGAAAATTTTGATATGGAGATGAAGAGCAGGGGAAGTAATTAATATGTCCAAAGGCATAAACACAGGGAACAAATGGTATTTTTCATGGGACATTGTTAACCAATAAGCTTTAATACTTACAGCACATTATGCTTATTTCATGCAATTAGAGCTCTAAGGCTTTTACCAGGATTGACTCATTTATTCTTCATGAAAAAATATGTGTGGTAGGTTATATTTATTCCCATTTGAAAAGTAAGAAATCTAAGACATAAAGAGGTAAGGTGTTCAAAAGTACAGAGAATGGTGTAGCTGGGACTATGAACCTGAAATGTTTGGCTCCCAGGATTTGACATTTTGGATAGAGGAAAACAATTTGTTCAAACTGAGTTTAAAAAATGTCTTTAGGGTCTACTTATCACTGAGGTCATACTTTCAAAAATCCTGTCTCAGAGCCTCTCCACAGTCCTTCAGGTGCTGGTACATCCTCCTACGTTCTCTTTTGCATTTCCAAAGTCACCCTATTCTTGGAATGTGGGCTCTTGCCCCAAACTGCTGCTACTTTGCAACAGTTTATCGGAAGCAAACAAACCAGAGGGAAATTGAGCAAACATTTCTGGAACTTAAACCCTACAGACAGAGCAAGGGATGAGAGTGCATGTTGATTGTCTACCCTGACAAAGGTAATGATTAATGAAGCCTCCTGCAGATTTAAATGGCATGAGGACTAAGAGTTCCAGGTGATCCTTTCCTTCAACTGGAGTGCTCCTCGGGAGCCAGGTCCACCACTGGCAAAGATGTTTTCAGTGAAGATCTTCTGCCTGGTCCTGAGTGTGGTTGGCACAGTTTGGGTATGGCCCCTTTCATTTTCTCTACTTGCTTTCTGTTTGGTGTTTATTCCACAAGAGCTTGCAGAGCTGGTCAGCTTATCTATGTCCTCAACACTGTGAGCTTTGTAAGCGCTAGTCCATGGAGGCAAGCTCTGAGGTGGTCCTGACACCTCAAGAGGTCAGGGTAATTTAACCCTAAGAGGGAGACTTACTTCAATCAATCCGTATGAATTCACAGGGAAGCTTTACACTGCAACTCAGTTATGGTTTTCATTGACAAAAGGAGAAATCTTCACTATACTTACACTATTAAGTCGCTCAATAATGAATGCTAGCTAGCAGAACAAAATATTCTATCATAAGAATTTTAAATCTAATAGTTTCTTCCTTGATAGACTGAACAGTGGTTTAATATAATTTTCTTAAAAGGCTGCTTTATGTTTCATTCAAGAAAATGAAATGCAAATTAGTTGTTCTTAAAAAACATATAGAGCAAATTCAGAAGCAATCAGTTGGGGAAGCAACTGCATACCTTACAGATAGTTTCTAAGTATTGCAATAATGTCTAAACTTTGAAACCAGAGACCTGTAGAAAATAACTTCATTCAACAAGGCTTCTGAAATGCTCCAGGTTTATAAAAAGATGACAAGTATGTACACAATTTCCTGATGAGTTATCAAGGCTGTGAATTATTGTAATTTATTTCTTACTTATCATGATTCATAAACTCTGTTACCAGATAGAAAACAGAAAAGAAAATAAATAGAGGGTTTCTAAATTAATTTTGCTCCTTCTGGTAAGGTAATATGTTATAATGTTTATGGGAGGTGAAAATAACATCAACTGCTAAAGTGATTATTTTCAATACTACTTAAGTTTTAGTTATATTCCCTTCATTGGCATAAATATATAGTTATTGTCTGTTTATAATATGCCATCTTATTCTAAAGTAGGTTTGCATTTATTTATTTTTAGTATTACTCAAATATTCAATCTTATTTTTCTACCTATGCCAAGACATTTAACAATTTACCATTTGTTTTGTAATGGATCATCATCTCCTTTGCCAAACAAAGCTACAGAATACATCTTATATGTCAGAGATATGCCCACTTTCTGTTTTACTAAGAAAGAGGTGTTTAATCTTTCCCACAGAAGAATGCCACAACTGCTACTATTTGTTTGAATTTATAGTTTGTTCCTTAGATAAGAATATAGTATTTATTCTTTAAAAATGTTGTTGCTGACTTCTTGAATTATTATCAATTTTGTTTGGTTTCTAATTAGAGTGAGACAGCAAATCTGAACCAATTGTAGTAATAAACTAGCCAAAATTAAAATAATCATAGCAAGTTACTCCTAAATTGGTGGCATTAAATAAAAATAGTTAAATCACATTAATTTATTAGAGTATTTATTAAGTGTACTTTTATATTCTTTTTACCTCATACATTAAAGTGAAATTTTAAAGCACTTAAAGCTACCTTTCTAGTTTTAATATGTTCAAAATAAGTTATTAGTTATGAATTAATATTTTTGCTTTCCATTTACTTTTTTAAATCTCAAATAAAAATAAACTGTGACATAAGTGATGACCTTAAGTGCAAGTCAAAGTCTGAATTGACCACTTTACATCGCTGGTATACATTTCCTTAAATTATGGGCCTATAAAGTTATAGTTGAAACTTGAAGGAGAGATGGATGCTAAGCTAAGATAGCATACACTTTTTTCCTGTTACTGAAACAGGAATAATGGGAGAAGAAACTTTGAATTTTTCAATGCCCTCCCTCCAGATATTAATGGACACAAATGGTAAATTTTAATAATTTTGTTGATTCAAATATTTTTTCTAATATAATGAATTCTTTCAAACACCATTGCTTAGAAGCTTATTCACAGTCAAACACAGTTAAGAACTTTGCATACCTTAGCTCTTTTAATTAGGACTTAACTCCATCAACGGGTACTAACATTTTTCCCTAGAAAGAGAAGAAACCTTAAGAAAACTTTATGGGCCCCCAAAATTGGTGCCCTTCAAAGTTTGTGCCACTCCTACCCTTGCTTGGGCTTTACTGGAAACCAGCGTCCCATCATGTTCCTAATACTGCTCTCTGTGTCCCTGACTAAATCTTACAGGCTGCAGAGGGAGGTGAAGGAGACTTTTTAACTGAAGGAGGAGGTGTGCGTGGCCCAAGACTCACAGAGAGACAGCAGTCTGCATGCAGAGATTCCGACTGGCCCTTCTGCTCTGATGACGACTGGGTGAGCAACAGGTTTGGGGCATGGGAGCTCATTCTCCTCCTGAGTTCACATGCCCTGTGGTGCTGGAGGTGTATCTAGACTGATCTGGAGGGCACCGGAGCCTCTTCCAGTGGGGAATAACTGAATAGCTCCTTCATTGTTAAATGAAAGACAAATGGGAGTAAACCGAGTCCAGAAGCACCACTGAAATCACCTCCCAAACTCTGGATCATTAATGAAATTAACGGATTGAATTTTAGTTGTATGTAAGTTGAGGCAAATACCAAGAGCCTAAGGATTATGAACCTCAAGATTTCATGCCATAGAATTTATGGTTAAATGAACCCTCATACCAGAAGTTTTTAATGATCTCCAACCAGTGCTCTTAAACTATTTTTAAGTCAATATATAATTTGACAAGGTTGGAGGGGGTGGCCTGGGAGGGCACAGAGGGGCTTGCTTGGAAAACTTGGATACAGGAGTCACATCCTTAGTGTAGTTTTTCCTTTTCATTTTCAGCACTCCAAATGCCCTTCCGGCTGCAGGATGAAAGGGTTGATTGATGAAGTCAATCAAGATTTTATGAACAGAATAAACAAGCTCAAAAATTCACTATTTGACTATCAGAAAAACAACAAGGATTCGAATTCATTGACCAGAAATATAATGGAACTTTTAAGAGGGGATTTTGCTACTGCTAACAGTAAGTTTTATACATTTAGTTTTGACTTTATTGCACACAATAAAAACTGCAGAAATCCTACATAAATATGCCTCTTTGCAGCAACTACAATTTTATTCCAAAGTATTTAGCATAGAAGCATGCTTTAATATGTCCCTGGATTTTAAGGAAGTGTCAATATATCTAACTTTAAAAAGATAGATTAGAATTGTTCAAGTCACACAGATGAATCAGAATTTTGGATCAAAGACGATAAGTCAGATGTGTTTTTAAGAGTATATGGCAAAAATGAGATGGACCCAAAGTTTTGAGTAAATATTTTTGTTTGTGAGAGAAGAGGAAGTCAAGAGGCCAAGGGGCTTACCTAAAGACACAAAGCCATCATGTAATGAGCTGGGAGTTAAGCTTACAGACCCCACTAAGCTGACTGTGTAGGTGTGTCCAGATTTACAATAGAAATTCATGTTACACCTTTCTCACAGAACTAGAGCAAGGAACCATTAGGACTAGGAGACTGGATACACTTAGGCATAGGCAGTAGGTTCAGTGAGGCCCCAGTTTCAGAAAGCTTGACTTTTTATATTTTCCGGAAACAATTTAAAGTCATCAGTGCAAGTAACTGATACTATTGACCTAAAAGAAGACAAATTGGGATCCTTTCAAATCTGTAAATGAAAAACTCCTCAATAATAATAATATCAAAGAACATGTTCAAGTCATTTGATTAAGGATATGATCAAATAATTGGAATGTAATTTAATTTCTGAAGTTTTCTTCTGCATTTATTTGGGTTACTGAGGCCTAATACTGATGTGACTAATACCCTATTAGTCACATCTTGGAGTGGCAGCAAGAACATAACATTATCCAAAATACAAATACCCAGTAGATTTGAAACCTAAAAATTAAATATCCAAAGAGAAAACTCTTATCAACATAAAATGGAAGAATATTTACAAGTAATTTTCCTTCATTTTTTTGGTTATTACAAGTAAACAACTCAGTAACTACTTCAATATCCGTATTTTCTACTTCAGACCATGATAACACATATGGCCAAGTGTCAGAAAATCTGAGAAGGAGAATTGATATCTTGAAGACCAAAGTCACAGAACAAGTACAGCATATTAACCTTCTGCAGAAAAATGTCAAAGCTCAGTTGATAGACATGAAACGACTGGAGGTAAGTAAATGATGTGGGTTTGACATCCGTTTTCCTTGTTTACAAACAGTAGAAGAAGGAAATAATCCTTCACTGAGTAACTATAGCAGATAGTAGAGCAAAATGCTACCTGCCTGCGAAACGGGTACTATTTCCTCCATTCAAAGAAAAAAATTCAGTGCTATATAGTTAGTTCCCTAAGGGCACAGAGATAGTAAAATTCAAAGCAAATGCCTTTTTTTATTCCAAAACTCTGAGAGCACCCTGCCTCACTGTCTTCAGCCTCAGGTTCACTGAGGGTTACTGGATTAGAATTTCCTTTCAGGAGGAATAGTCCATTACACCTGATGTATTCTAAGCTGAATTCAAGTGGCTTTATTGCTTATCATGGCTAGCTTTATCATACCAAACATTTCTCCCATTGAAGATGCTACATAAATGGAAAACAAAGAGTATAGGTTAGCAAGTTTCCAAGTCAAAAACTCAACCTATTTCAAAAAATTAAATGAATTCCTAAGAGCTCAGTAGAATTAGCTTATCTGTTTATGTCTACCTTCCTAAGAAATTGGTGGGCTTAGTTTATATACCTTTCTATATCTATTCTCTTTCTCTTTCTCCCCAACTCTGTAGGTGGATATTGATATTAAGATCCGATCTTGCAAAGGGTCATGCAGCAGGGCCTTATCGAGGGAGACCGATCTAAAGGACTACGAAGACCAGCAGAGGCAGCTCGAACAAGTTATGGCTGTAGACTTACTTCCCTCTCGAGCTAGGCAGAAATTACCACTGATAAAAATGAGTCCAGTTCCAGAGTTGGTTACCGGAAGCTTTAAGAGCCAACTTCAGAAGGCCCCTCCAGAGTTGAAGGCACTAATGGAAATGAAGCAGATGAGGATGGAGTTAGAAGGGCTTGAAAGAGATAAGAATCCTCGTGGAGACTCTGCTCATCATGGAGTTGGATCGGTACCAAACAGGCCAAAGAACCCAGTACCTGGTAATCCTGGAAATCGAAACCCAGGGAACCCCAGGCCTGATGCTTCTGGTACTCGGAGCCCAGGGAGCTCCAGACCTGCTGGTTCTGGCACATGGCACCTGGAGAGCTCCGGACGTGGTGATGGCGGTGCTTGGCACCATGAAAGTTCTGAAACTGGGAGCTCCGGGCCAGGCAACTCAGGTCATGGGAGCAGCAGGCCTGACAACCCAGACTGGGGCACATTTGAAGAGGTGTCAGGAAGTGTAAGTCCCGGGACAAAGAAAGAATACCACTCAGGTAAGCTGGTCACTTCAAAAGGCGACAAAGAGCTTCTGATCAATAAGGACAAGGTCACTTCTGGTGGCCCTACCACTATTCGTCGTTCATGCTCTAAGACCATCACTAAAACTGTGGTAGGGGCAGATGGTCACAAAGAAACGACTGAAGAAGTGGTGCACTCGGAAGATGGTTCTAACTGTGGGGACGGAACCGAATTAGACTTCTTCCTGGATGACTTCCGTTTAAGACACCCAGAGGAGGCATCTTTCTTTGAGACTGGCTCAACTGGAAAAAGATTGCCAGATTTATTCTCATCTGATTTCAAAGAGTCTGGCAGTAAGACCCAGTCTCTGGTCTCCGAATCTGATATCTTCACAGACATAGGGGGAGAAGGTTCTCACCATTCAGTTGTACCTGAGTACCCCTCTCCCTCAGGGAGCAAAACATCAAGTCGCAGAAAACAGTCTATAACCAGTAAGCAAACTTCCAGCCGAAGCAGCTCCACCCATGAAAGCAAGAGCTTTAAAATGGGAGGTGATGCTGAAGGTAACACCCATCTGGAAGAAGCCAGAGGAACATCCACCACCAACAGAGGCCACACTAAAGGTCGCCATACCCGAGGTATCCACACTCTTCCTTGAGTCCCTAGACTAAGTCTACCCCTTCAAGTGCTCCCCTCACACCTTGACCTTCTTTCCTAACCCTCTATCATGCTTTATTGAAATGACAACCTTGTCTGCTTGTTTGTTTTCCTTGTTAGATTGTACGTTCCATGGGGGCAGGGACTGTGTTGTGTTCATCTCTGTATCCCCAAATACCTAACATTTCTGTATTCTGTGTTGTGTTCATCTCTGTATTCCCAAGTGCCTAACAGTGCAGAGAGTTATCACTCAATAAATGCATGTTAAATGAATGCATGGGTCCTTCTGAAACCCAGTTTTGAGTTTGTTAAACCAAATCTGTTCACCATTCTAATTGTGTGCTGCTGGAATTGCCACCCACATTAGGCACCGTATTTTTAGTGTGTCTCAGTTGACATCGAGATCAGGTTAAAAACACGTTGTATCAGGACTAGATGATGCTGAGAATATTTCAGCTGAATGTTTGCTATTAAAAAGTAAGTGCAAGTAAAATTCCAAACCCATTAAAGAGAATCCCCTTTGCAATCTATAGTTATAAACGCCACTCATAAATTCCATCCTAGTCCTAGTGCGCCCTTGCCCCCTGGATGGAAGAAAGGGAAGAAAGCCATTACCTGCCTTCATTGAATACATTGGGACCATGCCTATCTTTGTAAAGACAAATGAGAGTAACTTCCTCCAACCAGCTTAATTTTTTTTTTAGACTGTGGTGATGTCCTCCAAACACATCCGTCAGGTACCCAAAGTGGCATTTTCACTATCGAGCTCCCGGGATCCAGTAAGATTATTTCTGTTTATTGCGATCAAGAGACCGGTTTGGGAGGATGGCTTTTGATCCAGCAAAGAATGGATGGATCGCTGGATTTTAACCGGACCTGGCAAGACTACAAGAGAGGTTTCGGCAGCCTGAATGACAAGGGGGAAGGAGAAATCTGGTTAGGCAATGAATACCTCCACTTACTAACCCAGAAGGGCTCGGTCCTCCGGGTGGAACTGGAGGACTGGGCGGGGAACCGGGCTTATGCAGAGTATCACCTGCGGGTGGGCCCCGAGGCTGAAGGCTACCCGCTGCGGGTGTCCTCTTTCCGCGGCACGGCTGGCGACGCGCTGCAGGAGGGCTCGGTGGAGGAAGGGGCAGAGTTCACTGCTCACGCCGGCATGCAGTTCAGCACCTTTGACAGGGACGCAGACCGGTGGGAAGAGAACTGTGCGGAGGTCTACGGAGGAGGCTGGTGGTACAACAGCTGCCAGGCGGCCAATCTCAATGGCGTTTACTACCCCGGGGGCCCCTACGACCCCAGGAATAATAGTCCTTATGAGATCGAGAACGGAGTGGTCTGGGTCCCCTTCCGAGGGGCAGATTATTCCCTCAGGGCTGTGCGCATGAAAATCAGGCCTCTGGAGATGCAGTAGGCTGAAAGGGCGGCCAGCAGGCCTCTCTGTTTTGTTTACTGACAGGACGGAAAATAAGAAATAAAAGGCGTCAGGATATTTTACAACCTACTGAAAAATTCCCAGGTGCTATTTCTCGCTGTACTGTAACTAAATGTAACTGAGACATACTGGTGCTTGAAAGAAATAAAGTCACATGAGTGTTTTTTTTTTTTTTTTAAATCTTTGAAATAGCTCTGTGGGTGTCAATATTTCCATGAGGATACACCAAGGGACAGTCAGCACATCCCGAAAAGAGAGTTAGAGGAAGGTTGCTCTCCGAAACCCTGAAAGGGAGATGTTTTGAGAAGTTCCCTTCCCACATCACCCTGAGTCATAGGGCATTAGAGTAAAAATGTTCTTTCATCTATGCTCTTTGAAAGGGTTTTAATCTGTATTTTAAATTACAAATCACTAAACTGGACGAATGATCTTAGTGCAGGAATCTGCGAAATTACAAATTACGTTCATCCTGTTCCTAAGGAAATCTAGGAAGGCAAGAGAAGCATAGAATAGAAACCTATTTTTTGTAAGTTTCCCAGTGAATCATAATGCACATTAATTTTTCCCCAGTTCTCATCAATTTCTTTCAAAAATACATAGAGAGATGCATTTGAATTTTTTAAACTATTGTAGATATCTAACACTAGACTGAATTTGCATATTGATAAACAATGCCCACAGTGTTCTTTGACTTCAATTTCCTTTGATACTTTAGTTATTACTAAAAATAAGATTTTTTGCAAGACTTTTTGGAAGAGATGACTAAATATTCTCTATACCGCGTTCATAAATTCAACATACTTACTTTAGTCAATATTTTATTTAACCCCACTTTTATCTTCAGTCTTGGTGGCGTGACTCCTGCCCCCAGTGTTTAACTTAAATGCTCTTCTGGTAAGAACCATTAGCCATTCACTATTGACATTTAAATAGTTCACAGACACTGGAATCCCAGAACACTGACCTAACTTGCAGAATTTTCATTGCAGTGCATCAGAAACATAGAAGGAACTGGCAGGCACTATACTTAGTGAAATAAGTTGGAAAGAAAATTGTTACATTACAAAGTTCTTTTTTACTTTAAAGAAAGCATATTCACAGATGACTGAATGAAAAAAAAAAGATGTGGTATATGTATACACAATAGAATATTACTCATCAATTAAAAACGACAAATTTGATGGTTTTCATGGTGACATGCATGTACTTAGAAGAAATCATATTAGCAGAAACAAGTCAGAAAGAAAAAGACAGAAACCAAATGGTTTCACTAATATATGGGATATAGGAAAAAGTAAAAAAAAGCCATGAGGAAAAGTCAAAAGCTAAAAACCAAACTGAAGTACACAATTGGGGAGGAGGGCAGGAGAGGGAGGCAACTGTTAGGGAAGGAAGGTGGGGGGTGAACCCTGGGGATTACAAAGACTTGAAATTTATATATAAATAAATTATTTAATAAAAAAATTAACTAACATTAAAATTATATTCTCAAAATTGAAATAAAGCATATTCAAGACAATGGCAATCAAATGGAATGCAAGTGAAAGAAGGTCTTACCAAATTACAAAAAAAATTGGAGTGTATTACTTATTTATATCAAGGGATTTTGCATTGCATATAAGAAAAGGCAAAAACTCTGGGACTTCATGTAACTCTTATGAGGTCTTATGCTCAGTTTACATATGCTCCCTAAACCCTGATCCCTAACCCCAGTCTGCCTCCTTTTTTCCCCTCCCCCTTCCCTCTCTCCCTTTCTCTCTTCATTCCACTTTCCTTTCATCTTTTCTTCCTTCTCCCCCTTCTTCTCTCTCTCTCCTTCCTTCCCCTCCCTTTCTCTTTTTGTGAATAAGATTTCCATGTTATTAATGGCTACGTAGTGTTCCTTTACATGTGCAATCATGCTTCCTTAATGATACTTTGGTCAAAGACAGGCTGCATATGCAGCTGACTCTTACACATGGGCTTAAATGACACAACTCTACTTACACAACTTTTTTTCAAAACATTGAAAAATATTTTAGAAGTTTACAAACTGAATAAAACATACAAATAAAACACACAACCTAGAAATATTGGGAAAAATCAAGGAAAGTATGTCACAATTTCATAAATTATTTGCAGATAGTAGTCCATTTATATCTTTACTACTCTAACATGTACCCACATCTACTATAAAAAATTTAAATGTATTAAAAGTTTTGTATACAAACCCTTTAGAGACCATACATGGTGTCATTTGCAGTTAAGTCAAATGTAAACAGATATAAGGATGCAATATTGTCATAACTGCATACAATTAATACCAATGCACACGATACTTCAGTTGTAGTTTCCAGCCACCTCCTCTTGTGCTGCAGTATCTCAAATACCACGATATCAATTATCTCTGTGTGAGCACTTGGTTTCTCCAGTGGGGGAAAGAAATAAGAATAGATTTCAACCACCAGGAGTTGGTGTCCTTGACCTCCAAATAGTTTAAGCATCACTTTACCACTGTATTCTTGTCTCATTTAGCTGCACCATACAGTCTAGGGTGTGGTAAGATCACCTAGGTTTGTACAAGTACACCATGCAGTTTACATCACAAAAATCACCCTAATGATGATGTATTTCTCAGAATGTCACTCTCTCCTGAAATGTCCCCCAACTATGAATTCCACATCATCTTTATTCATCTGTCCACTGATGTTCACTTAGTGGTTTCCATGTCTCAGTTACTGTGAATAATGCAAATTATGCTGCGATGACCACCAGGATATTAGTATTTTATTCAAATTGATATTTTTGCCTAGTTTTGTTAAATATCAAAATTATACAAATGAACTTTATTTCAGATATTCAAGAATAAGTCAACTTAAGGATATAAGTTATGAAATATAGCATATTATTATTAATCAGAAGAAAAACTTATGATCATCTTTGTCTTTTTTTTATGAACCTGTTGACCAACTGTCTTCTTTGTAAAAAATAGCTACTCCTATCCTCTGCCCATTCTTTTTTATTTTTCATTTTGGTTCTTCAAAAAAAGTCAATATATAGGCTCTTTTAGCTGTGGTTTACATCTGACCATATAATCTGTGAGATCTTCTAATCACCATGTCTTGAAATAAGGAAATAGGTATCATGACTGCCTTGTAATACAATTTTTTTTTGTAAAAAAAAAAATTAGGGCTAGACCCTAAAGAAAGGAATAGCATGACAAGGGTTTACATCTGAAAAGGAGATTCAAATGAACTCTTACATAAGCGATAGATATTATCTTATCCATTTTCACATAGTAAAAGCAGCATTTAAAAATCACAGAGCCAAGAAATTTTAAGAGAACCTGGGATGTTTGAACTGAGAAATGCTTTGCTGTGAAGCAGTGGTCTCCCTATCCCTGAGCCCATTGCTGAAATTGTTGATTGCAAAAGAACACTCTGGAAAATATTTGCTAAATCTACCTTTGATTCTTTCTATCATAGGTCTGTGACCTCAAGATTGCAGGACTACATAAACTGTTGCAAAACTACATTGAAAGTATCTTCTTTGGGGAGATAAAACAAATGAAGCAAACTCTTGTTCAATCTAGGTGAAGGGTGTAGAGGTATTCATTAAACACTTCTTGGAATTTTTCTGTAGGAATGAAAATTTCAAAATAAAAAGATTCAGAGAAACAATGTAATTCAGCCACGAAACAAAAAAATATATGGCTTATATTCATAATATCTTGATTAGGAGAAAAAGAGAAAGAGTACAGTGGTTGATATTGGTATTATTAGTTAAGATCCCTTACATATAGGCATGTCACGTTTCCAATCTAATCACTTGAGAGGAAAATATTTGAAAAAAAAAGATTACATTATGGTTCCAATTATTATTTGAATGTATAATCATTGGTTAAGAATTCATATGAAAGATGATTATGCTAGAAGAAAATTGTGGGGAAACCTGAAAAATAACTCTCAAAAGAAGATAAATGGTCACTAAACATTTGAAAATCCTTTAGTTGCACTTGCAAATGAAGCAAACATTTGGCAAATCTATAATTAAAGGGGAAGTTCAAAGCAATTGTCAACATTTTAATCATAATATTTATCATTTGTTAAGCAGAAGAAAAAAGTAAACACTTGTAATTCTGTATATAAAGGCTAACTGATACAATCTCTTTGTAGTTGTTTGGCAATACTTAGGGGGGAAAAAACTTTATAATGTCAAGTCCTTTTATTTTCTCCAAAAATTCTGTTTCTGGAGGTTTGCTCCAGAAGGAAATAAATAACAATGTGTATTATAATAATGCATAATATAAAACATATGCAAAAAAGATTATGCTGAAGGATGTGAATTTCACTACTATCTTATTGGAAAAAGGTCAGGGAAACCTAAAACATCAAATAATAGGAACTTCCTTAAAAAATAAGAGCACATTCACATAAAGCCTAAAAATTATTACAGAAGAATGCTAAATAACATGGAATATTTTTCATGGCATTACTTGAAAAATTCAGGTTCTATAACATATGTAAGACAGCAATGAAAGCATTAATTAGGATAATAGCTGTCTTCTTGATGGTGTTAAAATTAAAAGTTGTTTTAATTTTTCTCCAAAATATTTATAAATAATGTGTATTACTTTCATTATTTGAACCACAATTAATAGCTTTAGAACAAACAGAATTTTCTCCACTGGTCAGATTTAGCCATAATTTTGTGTTGACTTACTGAACCTTGGTGTGAGCTGAGTAACAGTGGAAACTCAGGTAATGAGCATCAAACACCCATCATCATGGGGGAAATAGAGCTCAGAAACTTTAATTTCAAATGTAGTAGGTACAAATGATCAGGAATAGCTCTTGTTCTTGTCCCTACAAACCTAGAAGATCAGCAGAGAATGGGTTCTGACACTTGGATGCCATATTGTGCAACTTGAGTCTAGTTTTAAACATAGGGGTCTAGGAAGTTCAGTCATTTCAAAGGTGATTTCTCGTTCTCAATATTGCCTCATGGTCAATATCTGAGTGAAAGGAAAGTGTTAAATAAGAAAGATGGGAATCTAGGGGATATGCAACTGTAACATGTTTCAGCAATCTCAAAATTTGGCCAGCAATCAGTATCTCCTGGGAATATATGTTAGAAAATAAAGACCACTAGGCTCTTCCCATGTGGAGATGTTAATGTATAAGCCTGGTTGGCATCTGGAAATCCGCATTGTAAAAAAGCGCTGCAGACTTTGATTCAGTGAACATGGTATTAGGTATGCTAAGGTGAAACAAACATGTCAGCTGAGCCTCCTATGGATTGTCATAGCACCCACATTTTTGCACCTGTTGGAAAAACCTATAGTCAGCTTAAAAACAATTCCACTAGGAACACTAATCAGTTGTTTTCCTTCATTCCTATATGCAGACGAACTATGTCTTGATGCCCTTGGTATATGTATTCTTTATCTTTTTATACATGTAGTTATATATGTATGTGGCTTTCTACATTGTATGTCTTGTACAATTACGGGTTTTGTTTTGTTTTGTTTTTTTGAGACTAGGTCTCACTATGTTGTTTGGGGTAGTCTGGAACCCTCAGACACAAGTGATTCCTAGCCTCAACCTCTCGAGTAGCTGGGATTACAGGCACACACCACCATGCCTGGCACTACAATTACAGTTTTAATTGTATGACAGAATACATCTTAGTTCTCATGCCAGAATGTGCAGTTCATAATTTTTAACTAATTATTTTATTATATTCATAAAGTCACAAATAATAATTTTTAGAATCTGTTTATATAGTCTAATGGACAATATCTTTTTATTTATATATTCAACATAGTGGTGTTTGAATTGATCAAGTCAGCTATGCTGTGTTTCTTACAAAAAGGTAAGTATAAAATGATACCATGTATTTCTTAACAAAGGCTACCTTAGTAATAATGCTTACATTTTTCTGGATAGATTTACATGTTAAATATCACCCTGCTTCTGTGTTTCTGCTACTTGTATATTAACTAAGCACTGATCATCAGATTATCTACCTTAGTGGTTTCTAATCTGCAGTTTACTTTAAGACCTAGTTTGCTTAGATACACTGTGAGTGTGTGAGTGGGTTGAGCAAAGAGATGAGGCAATACTGCCCTTGGATAGGATTCCTCCTGTCTCTCCATCCTGGATTCAGTAGACTTTCTGCAACCAGTCTTGTCACAGAAATCCTACTGTCGAATATTTTGCATTGTGAAACTCCGTGTGTCTTTATTGGAATTCTCAATTTTAAAAAATGAATATCCAAGATCCTGATAGTCAATGGGTTTATGCATATAATGTAATATTTGTGAATTTATGAAAATCAGTCTTCCTGATAGGTTGATGATTCTTGAATCAAAGATAAGCCAGAGCTCATTACTGGTGGATCAATGGGTGCAAAACAGATAAATTATGGTTAAAATGAGGCTAGAAAATGAACGGCAACTTGTCAAGTAGTGTTAGGGAATAGCATCAACAATTAGAGCATCATACAAAAGGTGTGACAAAGTCCCAAAGTGGTGAAAAAATTCACTGTGATGTGACTGCAGATATACAAAGAAGGGGGTGGGAGACAGTCCTGGGAGCAGGCAGTAAAACATTGTCATTCCCAAGTAAGGAATTTGGGTTTTAACACTCGGGTGACAAGAAGCTAGCATTATGAAAAAACAGAACTTAGAGCAGGAAAAACAGATACAAGTTGATTTTGGATTTAATGAAAACTTGAGATAACGACAACATTTTCATGATAGAAATGAATAAGTGTTTAGAAGCAAAGAGTAAGAGAATGAGTTCCGGGACAATTAGTTTTCGTTTGAAATCAGTAACATTACATTCAGGGTGGAGGACTGTGGGCCAGGGCTTTCCCAGGAAGATGGAGTGAAAAAGTTGAAGAAGGAATACAAGGGAAAAGAAATATTAAGCTGACATACTCAATTCTTGGGGAGAAGTAGAAAGAATAGAAAACCCACTTTATTTAGTTCTTTCCTGATTGTGTAAAAATCTTAAACCCCAGCAATACCAGCAAGGCTGATTTCTAGGCCAGTGGGAAACTACTGCCTCTTACTTCATTGATCCCCACACCCTCACACAGAAACAAATGGTAGGACTTCCTGACAGTCCCATTGAGAGTACAGAAGATGCCAAAGTCTGGCTAAGCAGCAAAACAGTAGTTTAAAGATGAGTAAGTAAGATTTTGATTCTGGAAATCTTCATAGCCAGTTCACTAGGTACTTGAAGTTATGAACCTTTCTCTTTTCTTACAAATTCAAAGTCTAACTCTGGACCATGTGGATGACAAAATAGAAAACATTAATTCATTGTAACAGATACTGGTTTAATTCACAAATATTTTTTCAAAGTTTTTGTGACAAATCTTACATAAATAAATAGACTTAGAAAGTGGACTTTTAAAAATGAGGTTTTCATCTACCTCACAGTTACTTCACAGTAAGGACAGAAAACTCTTCCTAATTTGAAACTTTCCATAATCAGCTGAAATTGAAATTCTGAACACTGTCCACAATTATCTGTTCAATTACTTCTTGGTGAGTAATGTCAATGAAGAATACAAAAGAAAACCGTGAGCTACTTTTAATTTCAGTTATCTTCAATGCCTTTTCCAAAAAGTCATACTCCCAACGTTTTGACAGTTTTTAGGGGGTATAAGGTATGAAAGAAAATTCTAGAGACATACTATACAAAAATGTTGTTACATATAGAAGAATAAAAACCTATGTGGAGGCAGGAGGTAAGGGGAGTGAGGTTACTGCTGTGGGAAAAAGGGCCTGATCTTCATGGAGATCTTCTTCATTGAAAACCAGGAGCCCTTCCAGTTCATCCACACCACGCCATCATCTGTGCCGTGCTTGGACATGTCCCAGCTGTACGGCCCGCCCCAGTAGTACCTGCCATTTGGGTTGGCTGCGTGGCATCTGTTGTACCACCATCCACCGCCATCCTCTTTAGAACATTGTTTTCTGGGATCTGCGTTTACCCTGAAAGGTGACACGTAGAGGTTATTGGATACTAAATGCTCAGTTTTTTTCTTTGAAAAGTAACAAAAGAGATGTGGCGGATGCAGTCCTCCTTGCCCTAGTCTCTTAATGAGGTCACGCAAATACATCAAAAGCCTTCTCTGCTCTAAAAATTTACCTATATGGCAAATTCATCTAGAGATTGTTATTTGCTACTTGATATTGAAATGATAGCTTTTAACTCCCTTGGTATTAGAGAACCCTGGAAAACAAAAGCAGCTTTTAATAGACACATTAGTATATAGCAATACAGATGTTTGCCTGAGAAACACTATTCACAAAGCAACCGTGCCCCCAGTACCAGTCCCACCTTTACGGTTGTCTGGCTTTGTGTAAATAATTTCTCTGGACCTCAACTTAAAATGAGAATAGTAATAATGACAGCCTGATAATGGAAGGTTTTGGGGTTGTACCTAAAGCACTCAGGTCAGTGGATAACACAATTCAAGTGCCCGGGAAGTGCTGTTTGCTGTCCTCCATGACTCCAAGCAACATCTTCAACAGCAGCTTTTAAACAGGGGGCCGGATTCGAATTTAGATCAGCGGCATATATGGCCAATATGGAGATCGGATAGAGAGAGAGGTTCAATGGAGGAGAGATGGGAATGGGCCATCTTGTAAAGATGTAAGCCATGTGGACATGGCCAGGCCTGGGGACCTGTAGCCTTGGCTGGCCCAGGCTGGCAGCATGTGTGCTGAATGCAGTTAAGGAGTTTGCAGATTAGAACTCCGTGTTGGAGTTTGTTTTGCTGAGTTTGACTTGTATTTGATAGAGGCCGTGCAAAAGACAGGCCTGAAAAGAAAGTGAACTTGGCTGGGTCCAGTACCATGGAGTTCCTGCTACCTGAAGACGACAAGGAGAAGGCAGCGTAGAAGACAAGGAGGAGCACGCCAAAGGAGCGCCCCAAGGAAAGATGTCTTCAAACACGTGGAGGGAACTCTGACTGGCTGCTTTTGGTGAGATGATCAGGACTGAGAGACTGAGGATTTTGGGGCAATCTGGTGAAAGGACTTTGGACAATGCTGAGAAAGGTTTTGGACAATGTTAATGTAATTGGAGTTTTCCTTACATGTTTCTTGTGTAGTTATTAGGATAATTAGAAAATCACTTTGTTAGAAATAAATTAGTCTGCACTGATAAAAAAAAATAAAAAATAAAAAATAAATAGGGGGATGGTCAGGGGACTCACCAGCCATCATTGTCTCTGTCATATGTGCTGAAGAACATGCCGTTATGAATGGTCATGGTTCTATTCTCTCCCACCAGCTGGGAAGCTCCATCCATCAGGGCATTGCCAGCTGTGCCCTTGTATTTGTTCACTGAGATCTGGTATTTGTTGGCCTCGTTCTGCACAGTGAACCCTCCATAGTGCGCCTTCACCTTATCTCCTTTCCAGTCTTCCATTTCAATCAAGAGTTCTGTGGGTCCCATCCTGGTAAGCTGGCCAATTTTATCATTTCCAAGCCAATACTCACCTAAAATCAAAATAAAATAAAATACAAGCTTGCCCATAAGAAACCCATTGAAAATTAAAAGCTGCCTTCCTTTCCCTAGCTCTACATTTCACGCTCTTATTGCGAATTTTTCTTAACCTCCTAAAACTCTTAAAAACAGTCACCTGCACTATATTCTAAACAGTATGGTTCTATTTTGCTCTGCTAGTTTTCACCTGGTAGGCCACAGTAATTTTTCCCTTCTGCATTGGTTGCAATATTTCCAAATCCTTGTTTATATGGGTCCCATTTCCGGCCAAAGTCAACACTGCCATCTTGACGGTTCTGGATTACTGTCCACCCTTTGGTGAAAAGAAACAAAAACAGTACATAATAACCAATAACAAGTATTGTCACTGTGATGGGAATGTCTGAATTCCTTGCTCCTTTAATCCATGTTATTCCCACCAGTAGTTAGCACTCCAAAATAGATATATTAAAGAAATAAATATAAAAGACATACTTTCTTTTGATGGCAAGAAAGCATAGCAAATTACTCCATTTAATTTTTGTATATACATCTAAAAACATGATATAGGTAAAGTTTTTTTTAGGTAAATAGGTTTTTAAAAAAATAAGTGAAGATTATATATGATATTGCTCAAAATCTCAAAGAAGATACTATAAAACTTTTGAAATCCTTGGAAACTACAAGTATTTTATCTTACCCTAAATTGTGATTCATAGATATTTCATAACTTTGAAAATATCAGATTGAATTCCAAATCAAATGGCCTATTGTGAATGATGCTAATGCTAGGTTTTATTTCCTGACAACCTATGATAGCCACATAATTATAGAACAAAAGATCAGCAAGTATCAAACACTAACCTCCATTTTCTGTGTTCATGTCACAGTAGACTCTGTATGGTTTGGTGGATTTTTCAGGCTGAATGAGATACATTTCAGATGTTTCTCCTCCATTCCTGATAATTTCCTCACATTCTGCAATAAGATAACATATTATATTAAGGAACCTACAGGCTAGTTACTTGGTCTTTAGGCACAAATCTCGAGGTGACTGGGGAATGTTTTGCTTTAGACATTTGAAAATAAATTATACAACTTGAATCTTCTTTTTATTGAAAATTAAACTCAGTTTGGGAGGACTTTTAGCTGCCAAAGAGATGAAGAAAGTCCTTTTCTGAGATATCTAGGAACTTCTGAAAATGTGGAAGGAGAAAGTTTTTCATTCATTCAGGGGTCTGGAACCAGGCAAATGTAAACAGTACCCCCAAAGTGCTACCACCTAAATCACAGCACATTCTGCTCATCAAAACTGCCAAATGCAGTGAGCTAAGTCAAAACATGACATACTAGGGATATTTCCATGATGTGCTTCATGTTGTTAAGATCTATTGGCAAAAACTCTCTTTTTATTTAATATGTCTTATTCTTAGAGCATATGAGTTCTTGTGGAGCCCTGTTATGTCTATTAATCAGTTACCTTTTCCAGATACCACAGGGATATTGCAGCTGACCGTGCAAGGGGTGCGGCAGTAATCTATCTGTGTTGAGACATCAGTTTCTAATTTTTGTATTTTGCTTCTTAAATTTTCCAGGATTGAGCGAAGCACACGAAGGTTAGTTGGGATATTACTATTTACAGTCTCATCTATATATAACCGGTAGTTTTCCAGCACAGAGGAGAACTCATCTATTACATTTTCATTTTCTGAAAAAAATCAAATTAAATAGGAATGGTTACTATTTTGTCCTCATAAAAAAAACAATGTGTTCAGCTGTATGACTATGATTTGTATTCTCTGAGAATAAACTAATAGGCCCTAAGTTACCAGGATGCAATTGAACAAGGAGCTCTACTTAAGGAAATTATTTGGCTTAAGGCATAATCACATTAACACATAGCCCAGCTACTGCATTAGAATTTACCTTAGGTAAAGGCTAAATATCATGTCCAATAAAAAAAATACAAATACAATGGACTGTTTCTTTGGTGAGGGAAAGAGGAGAACACATCCTTTAGACCTTCTGTTATAGAAGTTTAATGTGTTATGGGATGGATACACTTGATTTACTCATCTTTCCTTGCACCTCTGGATGCCCGCAGCACTGCGCAGACCCCTCCAAGTGGTGACCCTGGCAGCGGGGGCATGCCACACCTTGGCGGGTAGGAAACCTAGTGGGTTCTTGGGAGTCTCAAGTAGAGCAGAGTCTTGAACTTTATAAGAAAGATTCCATATCTCTTTGAAGAATGTCCAAATTTGGGTATACTACTCACTGAGATGCCTATATCATTCTCACTCACTAGCTGATGCCTACCCACCAAATTGACAGCCCTCAACAGCCACATTTCAAGACTTAAAGAACAGATGTCATTGTCGTCTGTATAACTGAGCATATCATATTCAAAACATAAAATATCAAGTCTACAAATGCCAAATTTTTACTTTGCAAATAATATATTTTGAGTCACAAATTTCATAGGTACTAAAAATAGAATCACAGTGAAATTCTCATAGAAAATTATTTCTGCATTTCTGCTGATTTCAGGTGGAAAGTTTAGCATTGAGTAGTATGTCTCTGGCAAGTTGGAAGGGAAGGGAAAGCACCAAGATAAGGACTTTGAGGATAATCAGGCTTATACTGAAAACAGCAAAAATACTGTCTAGGCTATTCCAGAAGTGCTAATCTTCTTATAAACATCCATTCCTGTGACATCTAACAGTTTTAATTTTAATTAAGATGCAAGTGGAGAATACAAGGATATCTAAGATACAAGGAAAATACAAGGATATCTACCTTTTACTTGCTTCTGTCTCTGCTTCCATATGTCTTTTAGCAGAGTCACATACTGAAAGGAGTTAGAAGAGGTCTGGGAAACTGAGTCCACATTACTATTTAACTCATCTAAGCTTTTTTTGATTGGTCTTTCCTGTTTGACCAAAGTTTCTTGCAATTGACATCCTGTAGGACATAATACTCCCTGAAAACAAAGAAAACAGCAGGCATTAGAAAAAGAATTTGAATTATGGATATTTGTGAAATTAAAACAGAGTGGGAATACAGTGACACTACTAGCCAAGAGAAAACTTTGATTTTCTTTCCTTACGACCAGAAATTCTAGAGTCATCATCACATTCCTAGAAAAATTAAAAGCAGTCCTGAGAATAGAATTAATCTAATTAGGTTATAAAAATTTTACCCAAAAAAGTGGGCAATAAGGCCAGGCATGGTGGTGCATGCCTGTAGGTGGCAGCCTAGGAAGCCACAGCCGGGGCCAGGGATCATGGTTCAAGTCCCGCCGGGGGCACATAGTGAGACCAAGTCCCAAAAAAATAGCTGGGCGTGATGGCATGTACCTGTAATCCCAGCTATCTGGGAAGCTGAGGCTGGGGATTGCTTGAGTCTGTGGTACTCAGGCAACGTGAACCTGCGGTTTCACAAGCAAAAATAGTGAGACCTAGTCTCAAAACAAACAAACAAACAAAAACAAACCCAAAAAAGTGGGCAAAATACAAAAGTAAAGCTAATACCCCTGTGTCCTAATTGTACTCTTGAGACCAGAAAAAAAAAAACTAGAAAGTAATGCTTAACCTAAATGCCCAGGAAATTTATGTTTTATATTTTATTTACAAAAAAAAATCAAACAAAGATGATAATATGGGTCAGTGATACAGAAGGAAGTCGTGAAAAATGCAAGTTTTCTGCATCTGGGAGACCCAACTCTGGAAGAAGCACCAAGCACGTACCAGGTCTGGGTCAGCGTGAAGACAGCCATCTGCATCAGGCGCTTTTCTTTCCACTTTCCTTTGATTGGCAGCTGTTTTGGCCGGACGAGCTCGATAGCCACCACCGCTGATGGGAGCTGGGGCAGGTCTCAGAGTGGGAGGGTTTTCCCTCCTCCTGTCAACTGGCCTGTGGCCACGGACATTTGTCTGTAGAGATGCGGGTAGAACAAACATATTGTTATAGGAGAGTTGAGATGTAATGATGCAACATTCATATTTTATAAAATAGTTCATCACAAAATTGATGATGTGCTTTAGATTCATCTACTGGCTAGTTGCTGGTCTATCAATAGGCTACTTAATTGTCTTCAATAATGGTAGAAAAAACAGTTGGTCTTTTCAAGAGAGAGACTAACTTAAAGCTATGTCAGTTATGAATACCAGTGATCTCAGATTCTCGGAGTTATACACACTCATACAAAAATTTTAAAGAATCTACACTATCAGGAATAATAAATATTCTAGTCACTTGGACTACTCAATTCCTGTAATTGTCCACTATTCCTTCACTTCTAATTTTTATGAACTGATGATTAATTTAGCTAACCCCTGTATAATCATATTTAAGAGCCCACATAGATTTAGTTATAAAATAAAATTTACTTAGACTTTATTTGCAATAAGACAACATTTAATATGTTTGAAGAGGAATACAGGACTCGAGAACTTCGCCCTATGACTTATATCAGTCATATATAAGTTTCCATATCTGTGGCCAATTTCCTTATCTATAAGATAGGAATACTACTATCTGTAATAGCATCTGCCTAATAAAATTGCTATAAGGATTATGTAATTATTTTATCTGATCTACTCAAAGAGTACAAACCACATAATTAGCACTTACTATTGTTTTTATTGCAATCGTTCATGAAAGATACGATAGCTAAGTGGTTTTTCCACTGTTAATTCCAATCTATGAGCAAAACTATTTGTTGAACCATTCTCACAAGATTTTCTATATGATTTCTTCATCAAGCACTATGATTTTGTTATATTGAGAATATTATAAAAATGTTATAGTAAGAGAATTAAATGAAAACATGCAATGCAATTTAAAAGTTTTGGCTTGAGTTAATTTAACTATATTACCATTTGGTCTTTGTTAGTGGTTATGCCCTATTGGGTTTAATCACAGATTAAAAGGTGACTAAGTATCAAGTAGACACTAAGATATCTAGTTATTAAATAAGCCCAGAAATTCTGGAAGGACTCTTTGGATTTTAGTGTCATTTAATCGCTAATGATAACAATCTTCAACATGTAAGTGGGAGGGTACTAGGTGTTGGGCCCTGGGAAGCTGACTCCATATTCCTCATTTAGCCTCTGAACTTTGTAGTATGTTATGTGTGACTGCATTTAAAATCATGATGTGCAAAGATTTGCAGAAAATATACATAGTTCACTAAAGACTTCTTCGGGTTCCAACTGGAGCTCTTCTAAGAGGAATTTTGGAAAATGTGATTCACCTCTGTCTTACAAATCAAATTAAAACTGAAAAAAAAGTTTTCCTTTTATTTCAGTGTGCCTTTAGAAAGGTAGCATTTATGGTATAGTTATACTAGAGAGAAGGAAATGAAAACTATTTAAAGAAATGATGTGGGTGTTTAGATTTATGAGGACCAGTTACCCACATAACTAAAATTAACCCCTATTAAACTTTCTGTGCCTAACCTATTAAACTTTCTGTGAAGATTAGTTGGTGAACAGAAAATAAGCAAGAAAAAATAAAGGTAAGCATGACAATAAGAATGTAGTTCTCTATCAAAATTCACACTCACATATTATTTACTGACCCTTTCGTTACGAGCCAGACCACTAGATTTCTGTATGTATAGTTTGGTCACAAGAACTCTTAGCTTCCTAATAATTATACAAATATGACCAAGGTTTTAAGAAAAGAATAAAAATTAAAATAAAAAATAAAAAAAGAACACTTAGCTTCCCTTCACATATAACAAATGATCCCAAGTGAATCATTTCATTTAATATTACTGTGTTATCTTAGTGTGACAATACTAGGTTATGAACAAAAAAATTGATCACAATTCCTTTGGTAATAAACATTCATTCAATAGTCATTTCCCTATATTCACTTCTGTATTTGGTACCTTTAAGTCAATAGGGATAAATTGCCCTAGATATTTCCTGTGGAAAAGCCAGTGTACAAATAACATTTTTTGCAAATGAGCAATGGGTTTACTAGCCATTAATAGTAACAATAAACACTATCTGTATTACAGAGAGCACTATTTCATGGTCCATCATTGTGCTTGACTTATTCTACATTTATATTTAGCTTATATTTTTATCCATAAATAAGTAAACTTATGAGCCAAATATTATTCTACTTCACTAAAGAGTAATCTAGATACCCGGTTTTTTTCTTTTAAAATATTGCTCTATTATTTTATACATGCAAAATTTTCAGATTTTTGTCTTTATAATTTTATATAACACTACTAGAACTAAATTAAAATCATAGAACACAAACAAGTGAGGAAAGTATTTCTTACCTTAGGCATGGTTTCATCATCCTGGGTAAATAAAGACAAAAATCAGAAAATAATACATCATTATTTCATTTTTATATAAGAAATACTATTTCATGTTCTCCAGATAAAATGGTTCTATGGCATTAACAATTCAATTAATAACCAAAATCAATATAAATGACATTAAAATATTTACATACGATTGATTTTATGATTCAGTTGTACATATTAATACTAACGAAAATATTTAAACTATTAAAAAATATTTAAAAAATAAACAGCAATAATATAATTTTTTTAAAGTCACCTCATCATAATCACTAACAGCTTGAGACCTAGCTATAAAAACACACAAAAATATCAGTAGTAGAGGTTTCATGATTTTAAATTTTTGGAAATTCCAAAAATATATCCTTTGCCTGTGGACTTAACTGAGAGATTTTCAATCTTATATAAACCTGAGTCCTCTGTTAGGTATGACTTAGTTACCGTCTTTAGTTAATGTTTAATTTGGGGGTTCACTTGTTGACTGAACCATTTTATCACTTAAGCAACATCTTCCCAGCAAAACTTATTTACTTGTCATACAACTATTCTCTGTTGGCTTTATTTAGAATCACCAAAGTTCCTCAATTAATCTCATTAGACAATATGATGGGAAATTGAGACATTCCTAAAAGATATGTGTATAATATATTTCCTCTAAATGAGTATGGATGTTACAAAATGTCTTGAAAAATCCATGAGGCAAAAAGATATTTTTAACCCAAGCATATAAAACTGGACTCTTCTCAAGTTATCAGTTAACACTGTGTGTTTCTAAAAAGGTGTATCTTAAATGTTATTGTTTTAAAGCATTCTCAAAGTTTGGTTTTAAAAGGTATCATTAAAATAAAGAATATTGTTATATCATCATGTGTTTATTCTTTATATGTTTATCAAGAATAACAAGATGAAAACTCATGCCTTATTCTGACAGACATAAAAAAAATCAAATCTCTTTTAGCTCTAACCACCTTTCATAGTTTATCCTTTATTAATGCAAGTTAAAATGGTCAACAAGTTCTAAACATTATTAACACAATTGGTAGGTTACAGATTCCTAAATCAAAATACTAAGGTGATTATAGATATATTTGTCATTTTTCTATTACTGTTTATATTTTATCTGATATTGTATTTTATATTGTCTATAAAGCAATGTTGCTTTAATATTACTGAAACCTTCATACATCTATTTCAAATAGATTTTGAGACAAAAAATTTGTCCCATTATCTTGAATCATTTCCACTAAGCCACCAAATTCATCTCTCTCATCTTTTCATTTGCTCTTTGTCAGGATTAACAACTCCCACAGAATCAACAGGGAATCAAAGTCAACAACACAAATCCCAGGAAGTGTTCACTATAGCCTTTCCTGGTTTTGAAATATTTCATTGAAAAGAGAGCAGGTTTTCCAGATTTGGCAGGAGAGAATGTTTTAGACATTGCTTTCAAGTGAACTTTGACAATAATATGAGATTCACTGTATTTTTTCTTCTCTGGTAATGCAGTTTTCCCAAGCTCTTTTGACAGATTTATAGAAACAAAGTATTGTTGAAATTAAGTAAAATGCTGGATTGGATTTCTTCCAAATCTCTGTTCCATTTACTACTCATGAGTAAGCAGTGTTGTTTAAGATTCTTTTAGTTTTAACATTTTTAAGAATACATTATCTGTCTGAGAGAGCGGAATGAGCATATATATTAATTAAAATAAGATGCAAGATTCTTCCCTTTAAAATGTAGCTGAGAAAAAAAATTACTTTAATAATCCAAGCAAGGTTCTATGATATTGCAATCTAAGATATTACAATCTCCTTATTTACAAAGATTGTTTAGGAAGACTAAAACATTGTTTTTCTCTTGCAGTAACATCATATTTACTTTCAGGCACTGATATTTCATCAACTAGCAATAGAATCGTTACTTAATTTTCAGAATTCTGGTTTTGTTTTTTAAGTTTCTTCTAGCATGTAACAGAATCTGTACAGCATTAAAAGAATGTTCCTTGATAGCCTCACTCTTTTCTGACATTCTTCCCATCAACAGTAGGGAGGTGGAAGGAAATGACTAATATATACCTGCAGTAAGAGCAGAGACATCTGTTCCATGAATAATTCATGAGAATCTCTTATGTGGCAGGTATTGTGCTAAGGGCTTGGACAGCACTGGTGAGAATGATAGACATGGTAGACAGTCCATCAAAATTGTAGAATGAATGAGTAAATGAGCCTTCATTGAAATGTATGTCAGATTCCAACCTCTGGTAATCATTTATCTTAACTAATTGTTGAAATCACTAAGTTCTATGAATCATGAAACTGAGGCTCAGAGAGGTTAAGTAAACCACCCAAGGCATACAAATTGGAAGTTCTGGTACCAGGACTTGAATGTCCAGGCTCTGTGCCCATGACACTACATTGCTTAACAAAGTATAAACAAAGAATTGACCTGTACTTTTTTCGTTTATTTGGCTGTCGTGTCTGTTGCCTTGGCCAGTCAATCATCTCAGCAATATAGTGTGTCAGACTGACACACTCATTCTGCATCTTTATTTTCATGCTTGCACATGGGTATGGGTGTGGATTTTCATGTCTAGATGCAGGCTGTGGTCAATGCAGTGATAGTAGATGTAAGTTGCTGTCACTTAGTTCTTAGATCTTTTTTTATAGTTATATGCAGCTACACCAACACTCTAAAGTGCCTAGTATCACCAAGAAAACTAACATGTTTTCAAAGAGAAATTCTACTTACTAAAATACTTATATTTTTAAAACGCTGATGCCATTGGTGGAGGAGGAAGGGAGTACTGTTTGTTCAGTTATGCTTTCAGGTCAATAGTGCAGTGATCTTCGTATTAGCTGATACTCTTACACAAGTCAAGGGCAGTAAATCAGTGACAGAGAAAGCAGAGATACTCTATCTTGCCTAGCAGCTCTCTGGTTGGTAGGGCCATCTTGTGTATCAATACACTGCTGTTGATACTTTTCCAATTCATGTCAAGTCCAGTCTATAGAGCATAAGCAATTGCATTCATCAAATATTTTACTCTGTAGCAGGCCGTGTGCTGGAAACTAGCACTTTGGTGAACAGGATTGATAAGCTCTGTCTTCATTAAGCTTTTTGTCTTGAAAGGACAGAAAATTAAAACTACATATATAACATGTACTGAGCTGAAGACAGAGAAGGGATAGGCCTTGGGAAACTATAATTTAAGTACCTAATCTCCTTCAGAGGAAGATGGAACTAGGAAGAAAAAAGCTCTAGACTTAAAACTTACAGTTTGAATTGTTGTGTGGTGTATTATAGCCCATTCCAGGCATATGGTAGGTATTTGATAAATATCTGATGAACCAGTTTATGAATGTGGGAATAAGTGAATGATTGAATGGATACTGTGAACTACTGACTGATTCTTTGTCTCAAAAGACATAACTTTTGAGTACTATACTAGATCATTGTTAATTTCAGTAACAAGACTCTTGTCTTATCTTGAGTTAGTATTTGGGAACAACTATTCAAAGGAAAGGAATACTTAGGGGGTGAAAAGCAGCTTAGACAAGAGTTTTAATGGCAAACCTGGGACCAACCAGCCACACTGGTTCGTGGTCCTCAGTGGGAAGGCAGAATGATGGGCCAGCTCTGTTTTTCATGGAGAGTTCCCTCTATTGACTTGAAAGATGTGTCTTTTTTGTTTTGTTTTGTTTTTGTTTTTTTGAGACTAGGTCTCGCTATTTTGCCTGTGGAACCGCAGGCTCAAGTTGCCCGGGGTACCACGGACTCAAACGATCCCCAGCCTCAGCCTCCCAGGTAGCTGGGGTAACAGGCGCGCACCACCACGCCCAGCAATTTTTTGTGACTAGGTCTTGCTGTGTTGCCCCAGGCAGGTCTCAAACCCGCAGACTCAAGTGATTCTTAGTCTCAACCTTGCTTCGTAGGCTGCAATTAAAGGCACACACCAGTGTGCCTGGCCTTGTTTGGGTTTCTTAAGGGAGCTGACAGAAAACATGGTTAATTTTTTAATTCTTCTTCCATTCCATGCCAATCACAAGAGCTAATTAAAAAAGAAATGGTCATCTGAGTCTGTGACATTGAGACTCAAAATCCATGAAAAGTATAACAAGTGCCTGTTAGAGATCTAGAATGACCCCTAAAAATCAGGACAGGGGCTCTGGTGATCCTGCTAGTATTATGATACCCTGATCCTCTGGCCACCAGTAACAGGTAGGGGTACAGCCTTTACCCAAGATTACCCATTCAACTTCTGTTCCCCAATTCACTGCTTGAAAAGGAAATAAACAGGTCAATATGTATTAGCATTCCAAGGAGAAAGCCTAACAACTTCAGCAGTAGTAGCCAAATCTGCTAAACTTGATCATTTGATCTTTCACCTATGTCCTTTCAACAAAATGAAGTCCCCCTCTTTTATCTTTTGGTAAAATCAGCTGCAATGACTTCTGAGTTTGCTGAACTAGCCCACAGGAAAATTAAGATTAAATGTTTAGTAATCAGACTACTTTTTTAAAGCATAAATTGCACATTAGAAATCGAAGCTGTGTTTTCAAGCACTGTAGTATAGTTTTTTTTTATATTAAGAGCATAGCACTAGCTATAAAACCACATAAAATAAAAATGTGTTTGGTGTGGAGTATTTTTATAATGTTCATTTAGAAATTTTTCACTATTATTGTCTAGTAGTAAATTTAAATGATATACTCATATATAGTCATCATTTATTCTTATAATTCAGTTTTGGGTTTAAAAATAAGGTACATATTTTCATGAACAAATTTTTTTAATATCCTTTCAATTCTTTCCCTTATGTCTTGCATGTTTTTTCATTTATTAGTTATAAATAAGATCTTTCCCTTCATTTTATGAAAGGTTTTGGTTTTTGAAATTATTATTTTTGTGCTTAAGATATTTTGACAAGTTCTCTTATTTTTCCAACAGTTTTTTTTTTTTAAGTTGATTAGTCGGGGGTTTTTTTTCCCTATGGAATACAATCACATCATTTGCAAATATGCAAATATGATGCTGTTTTTGGTAAAATAATTTTAAATGAAGGTCAAAGTTTCCTAAGTTTTAAATAAAACATTGAAACTATTAACATCCCCTACTCTTAATTACTGATGTCCAGACATCTTTCTTTCAACCCATTTTCTTTGCAAATGATAAAAATGCCAAAATGTTTTTAACTTACAGTGCACTTCATTATGCCCGAGATCTCCCCAGGCTCAACTTTCCTTTCACTGTGTAATCAGAAAGCACCTGGTGGCTCTACCTTAGAACTGGGCCCATTCCTATTATTGTGATAAACAAAGAATAAACTCCCAGAAGAAATGCCCAAGTATTCTTTTACATAGATTCTGGTCTCTGGAATTAAAAAAGATTTAACTTCCAGTATTATACTTTGAATTAGTGAGGAACCACATATGTGAAATTTATGGGGGGAAAGAACAGACTGAGCAGAAATATTGTAAGGAATATTATATAGAAAGAGAATAGTATCTAAAAATGTTTAAATATTTTATTCTCTCAGCTGAGAGAAACAGGAAGAAGTAAGAGTATCCATCATTTCAGTGGGTATAAAAACCATAACACTTCCCAGAAAAACTTGATGGAACATTGATGAAAATGACAGAAATGTACACACCTGTGACCCCCAGAAAAACTTGATGGAACATTGATGAAAATGACAGAAATGTACAAACTTGTGACCGATCTGCACTCACTGGAAAAGGATACAGTATTTGAAAGAAAATAAAGGGGTCACCTGTATTTTTTTAAGGTAGTTTAGTAATTAAGGGAGACCTTTACCATTTGTACTATTGGTTTCACAAAAATAGACAATAAAGTTTACATTAGTAAATAACTCAGTCTGCTTGAAGGAAAAATCTTACCCTTAGGGAAGTGCAGTAGCGACCCCTATTGCTCAAATTAAGTAGCTGAGGTATCAGAACAGGAACTGGGAAGGATTTTTTGGGTGGTTGTGTGATTTTATTTGTTTCTTCTTTCTTTATTGGTTATTTACATAACTTTACAATTTATAAAGTACAACTTGCCTTATGCACACATTTCTCTCACCTTCCACCAAAGCTCCAGTGTCATTATCCTATCCTCTTCATTTTCTATCTCCTCTCCCCTCATCCTACACACCCTATTCACTCAGATAATTGGCCTATTTTTCAAAGACTTTTTAAGAATTACTCTCGCTGTGCTTTGCAAATTTGTTGTTGCTACTGTTTGTTTGGGTTACTTATAGTCCACAAAAAAAGGTGAAACTATTCTGTTACTGTCTTTTAGTTAGCATAATCATTCAAGCTGCATCCATTTGGTCCCAACAGGTACCACTAAACCATTCTTATAATTGAATAGCATATAGTTCACACTTTCTTAAAAATTGAATAGTATATAATCCACACATTCTTTATCCAGTTGTGTATAGTGGTCATTTAGGTTAGGTCCATGTCTTGGTAAGCGTGAACAATGCTGTTAAAAACATAAGAGCGCATAATCTTTTCAAACCAGTGTTTTCATCTTCTGTAGGAAAATACGTAGCAGTGATACTGCTGGATCATAGTTGTGGTTTTGATTTGTCTTTTCCTTGTAATAAATGATATTGATTATTTGTGATGTGTTCATAGACCATCTGAATGTCATTTTAGGAAAAGTGTCTGTTTAGGTTTTTGCCCATTTTTTGAGTATGCAGTTTTTGTTGTGGAGCTGTATAAGTTCTTCTATATTTTGGAAATTAACGATGGTCATGATATATGATAATATGTTATACAAACATCTTCCTGTGTCTATAGGATGACTTTTTGCTTATAAGATGGTTTCTTTCATGGAATAAAAGCTTTTTAATTTGAGGTAATCCTATTTATTTATTTTTGGTTTTTTTCCCTTGCTCTTGGAGTTGTATCCCCAAATACACCTTTGCACGAAATATAGGAGAAATTCTTTTTCTGGGTGTTGGATTCGTTCATGAAAATAAAGAAACTTACAGACTGCCTCAATAGAAAAAATATTCAAGGTCTTATGAACAGAAAATGTGCGTATAATTTATGGATACCTGAAGTAGATAAAACAGTGATTAAATTCTATTTATCTACCTAAAACTTTCATATGTGTGATATATCCATAGAGGCAAGAGAACTTTCTATATGAAGCAGACTGTAGGCAATTTATTTCATTTATTACAATTATTTTCACGAGTATGGGCTTATAAAAATTTCCCAGAATGATTACTTATCAAGCAGGTTAATAGCCAATTAGTTATTACATTGTCACAGATACAATAGATTCTTTACATTTCTATAATTTTCTCACTTAAAAATCATGTTCTCTTGTATAGTTATTACTATCTGTGAGTAAACTGTAAGATGATTTTGTTTATCAAGTATTTATTTTATTTGTTTGTTTGTTTGTTTGTTTGTTTGTTTGAGACTAGGTCTCGCTATGTTGCCAGGGGTACCACGGACTCAAGCGATCCCCAGCCTCAGCTTCCCAGACAGCTGGGATTACAGGTGCACACCACCATGCCCAGCTATTTTTTTGAGACTAGGTCTGGGATTAAAGGCACGCGCCACAGCACCCGGGCTAAGCATTTATTTTATAATGAAAGGTATTTCCTTGCACAGATTACTACCAGTGACCATCGTTCAGAGAATACCACCAGTTCTTTGATTAAACTCAAATTCAGATTCAGAGGTGATTCGGCTTTAATGGTTTTAACCAGCTTCTAATGAGATTATCAGATGAGGGGCTCCCCCCTTTGAATTTTCAGTCAATGAGGGTTCTTCTGCCCACCCACTTGCGCAGAGATCAAACTTCGGTGATAAGGGGAGGCATAGGGGTTCATTCACAAAGAGAAGACAAACCCAAAAGAGTCTAATGGCCCACCTCTCACAAGTGTCCCAAACAGAAAGGAACCCCGCTTCTGCTCCTTGGGGAGCTGCGTGGGTTTTACCTCAGTCTTAGTGTAATTCAGTCTGCAACTGCCAGGTTATGTCCTTATCTTGGGTCCTCAATCACCGTAGCCAGTATGAAGTGAGTTCGGCAACCAACACGAAGTTCATCTTGGCCTCTCTCACACACTCCTTCTCTCCTGGGCATCAGGGCAGTTCACTCTGTGATAAACTCCTCCACTTTCATCCAGCACCCTGACCTTCGAAGACTGGAAGGCGGGAAGCCCCAAAAGGTTCAACAGCTCTAGGGTCCTTTTTTTTAGAAGCAAAACTGTTTGCGCCTGCTCCAGATGCCTGGTGCTAGATCAGCTCTCCTCTCGAGTAATCTCCAGATCCTCCTCCAAATTCTTCTTTCAATCCCTGCACCTTTCTCTTTTATCCCCTTTTCTTTATGCCCCTGCCATCATGAATTCTGATAAGGGATTATCAGTCACGCTTTGGCTTGGCTCAGTTATGACCCTCTCCCTGGGCCTTAGAATACTAGCAGTAGGAGTTAAATTAGCATAACAATGTTGACTATGAAGCCCTACTTAAGATTTACTAGATCAAGGTAAAAGAAAGGCTTAACCTTCCATCTGGCTTCAGGTCATGCTTAACCTCTGTCTTTCAGACACAGGTAATGGTGATGCTTACGTTTTACCAACAAATAACACTGCCCACCTTGGGGTACTGACTTCATTTCCACTTAAAAACGGCAGGGCATTGCTGAAATCTAACATATTAAGTAGCAGACAACTGGCAACATCCAAGTTATGCAGTTTGGAAAGATTTTTTTAATCTACATAGCGAAAAGAAATTTAGAGTTTTTAACCATATGCTATTGAAACAAAATCTTTTACAAAATTTCTAAATCATTCCTCAATGTTCACGCAACAGCTGTTCTAGGGGACAGTGTTTAAGTGTAATCGCTTTCAGGCGCTAAGCTAATGCTTCCAGTCAAATGGAAGAACAGCCCGCGGAGGCGACACCTCCAGAAAGGTCAAGAAGAGGACTAGCCTTCGCACGGGGGTCGCGCTCCCCCGGCCCTCCCAAGAACAGAAGGCAGGTTTCTGAATGAAAAAGCTAATGCCTCTGAGAATACAGAGCAAACCACCCCAACTGTAAGCAACATCTTTGCGGCTGAATATAAACATTATTTCAAGCACGCCTAGGAGAGCGACCAGTTACACCAGGCGCTTCTACGTGGCCCCTCCCCTCAGTCCTGAGACTCCGCCCCAAAGGCGGACCGGGGAGGAAGGCCCGCCCCGTGACCCCGGGGGGTACCCGGACGACCGGCGCGCGGGCGCGGCGCTGCGTCACATCCTGCGCCAGGACGCCGATACCGGAAGGGGCTGCACAGTTGTGGCGGCGGTTTCTGCCGTGGTACTCAGTGTAGCTTTCCCGGAGCAGCGGAATAGACGGTCCCATCATGGTCGAGGTAAAATGACATTTGGCGGTGCTCAGGAGCCTTTGCTTCTGCATTGTTTTTCTTTGATGGCGGGTGACGCGATCGAGGGTGAGGGCATATTCTTGGGGGAGGTGGGGCGTACGGGCTGCGAGGAGAGGCTCTTTGGCCGAGGCCGGTAGTACCCTCTTCAGGATTTCAGGGAGGGGGAGAGGTCGTACGAGAGCACGAGTTGCAGAGTCTGCCTTTTCTCATACCGAGGAGCGGAGGCTCTTTTCTTTGAAGCCTGAGATAAACCCTCCAGTCTTCATTTGACTCTTGGCATCTGGGCATTATCCTCCGAAGCAGGGCTTCTGCTGAAGTGAAGCCACTGGTCCATCTTTCCCTACCTGAGCAATCTTTCTATACATAAACCTTGTCCTTTTTATCTCAGGAATATTTCTTGACTCTTCAGCGTCTGCCATCACAATCTAGACCAACATCAGCTTTTGTCTCCACTGGTGCATTGGCTCCGGAATGGTCTCTCCTTGCTTCTATTTTTTCCTAAACCGCCTCCCCCCACCACTTGATCTTTATAAAACGTCAGTTTGCCCTACATTTCTTGATTGAAACCTTTCACTGGCCGTATGTTGCAGTGACCTAAGACAACCTTAGTCATCTGGGTCTTACCTACCTCTGCATCCTCATCTCACTCCCCAGACCACTCTCACTAAACATGCACAACTGCATTGCTGCTCCTGGCGTTATTTCAGTTACTGGATACCTTCCATACCAGGCACTTGGTCTTTGCCTGGATCGTTCATGTATCTCTATTCTGTGAGATCGTTCAGTATCTCTATTCTGTGAGAGGTTTTCTACCTCTGTGCTTAAATATCGCCTCATAGATCTTTTATAACCTTTCTAGGTTTTTTCTTCAGTTTCTGGGAGAGTTATTTTACTTACTATTTCCTCTTGAGCACAGGAAGCACGACTATTTCGTTGGTTTTTTTTTTCTTTTGTTAATTTCTAACACAGTGCTTGCTAGACAGATAGTAGGAACTCAGTATATACTTACCAAATAAATTACTAATCTAAGGTTTCACTCAGTTCAGGGAAGAGGAGTTACCTCCTCTTCTCTACACTTGACTCCTGTAACTTGCTGCAAATATCTGTGGTGAGTGTTGTAAACCTTTTCATGTATTCAAAGGGTATATGTGATTAGCCCTTATATGTGTAATCTGTAGCTAGATGTATAATTATGCTTTTCTTTCTAGGAGGTACAGAAACATTCCGTACACACACTTGTGTTCAGGTCCTTGAAGAGGACCCATGACATGTTTGTAGCTGATAATGGAAAACCTGTGCCTTTGGATGAAGATAGGTAAGTATGATTTGTTTTCCATTTTTAGACTATTTAAGATTCTAGTATTAAGGGAAAAGAGTAGAGAGGGGGACCTTTAAAGGTTATTGAGTAATATTAGCATTCATAGCATAGCTATTCATTAATGAGTAGTGTTTTTGTATAATTTAAGCTGGCTATACCTTTTTGTGGCCTTCACTTTTACAGTAAAAATCCTATTAGCTAGTTATAGTTTACAGATACCCAGTAATTTGGAGAGTCCCTTTCAGGTGTTATATTTTATAATCAATCACTTTGTATGTGCTTTCAGCTTCCCGCTGCTCTCAGAGCCTTGCTGAGCTGAAATTGTACCTGGCCAGTGCCTCTGCTCCCATCTTTTCTCGTTAGTATGTTGAAGATTTTTGAGTAGTAGGGTATTTTTGGTTCTACATCTCCAGCACCATTCTGGGGTTACATTATATGTAGTGTTCCTTCCTTCTCTTTTACCCTTCTTTTAAAACCTTAGTTCCTCAAACAAGCAGTTGTATTCAGTATACAAAGTAGGCTAGTATCCACATTAATAAAAGTGCATTTCCTTTTTAAAATACTGGACTAAGTATTTTGATTCATTGTAGTCTTTTTAGCTACAGCCCATTAAAAGTTGTTATAAAAGCTTTTAATCTGCTTTTGTATTTAGACTTTTGAAAGAAAGTATGTCGGCTGCAGTTTTTGTTTTATTTTTCAACATATAGTCTATGTATTTTTAGATCCTTTTTTTGAGACTAGGTTCACTATTTTTGGCCCTGAAACCGCAGGCTCACGTAGCCCATGGTACCACGGACTCAAGCAATCCCCAGCCTCAGCTTCCCAGGTAGCTAGGATTACAGGTGCACACCACCACGCGTAGCTATTTTTGGGGGACTAGGTCTCTCTGTGTTGCCCCGGGCAGGACTCGAACCGCAATCCCCAGACCCTGCCGCAACTCCATAAGCTGTCGCTTACAGGCATGCGCCACCATGCCCGGCTAAGTCTTTTTGACTCTTGATAATTTACTCTGAGGGGGTTTACATTTATTGAGTTATGGAAATATTACTAGATTTAATGGATGCCATAGGGTAGATTGAGAACAAAGTGTGGAAATGCACTTGAAAATTTACAGTTTAAAATCTTAATAGAAACTTTTCTACATGATTAGGCAAGTTTAAGTATTTGTTTCCTGGCTACCTGTGACTGTATTTATAGTAGTAAATGTACTTAAAGTACTCAAAGAGACATTATTATGTTTATGCTTTCTAAATAGTCACAAACGAAAAATGGCAATCAAGCTGCGCAATGAGTATGGCCCTGTGTTGCACATGCCTACATCGAAAGAAAATTTTAAAGAGAAGGGCCCTCAGAATGCCTCAGAATCATATGGCCATAAACAGTATCCTGCCAATCAAGGTGAGTGTGATTTCCAAAATCCCTACATGTGAATTTTAAAAATAGAAAAATTGTCATTTGTGGCCCTTTATGAAAGAACTAATTAAAGCCGTACCCTGTTGAAAAGCTTTGCCTTGCTATAATAAAAGTCTTGATTTCTTCTTGAAGAATGAGTGAGATGATTGGTTGATGGGTTTTTTCTTATAGAAAATAAAAAAGTGGTGATATAATGATGACAGGCATTCTTAGGCTATGGAGATGGTCAGAGTGGAGATTAGAAGAAAAATATCTATTTTGGTTAATTCAGAAAGATGTTATTGGCCATAGAAATTGTAGTGCGTAAAGATAATTCAGGATTCCACAGGAAAATCATCTGCTTGGAAGAAGCAGGAATGGATTATTACATTATGGATAACCAACGCTATGCAACTTTTTTTATATCATTTCAGCAGATTGTCGGAATAACTGTGCACATGTCCTTTAGAACTCAAAACAAGCATGATCCATTTCCTTATTTCTGACACTTGGGTTTAGTTGAGAAAATTTGAAAAGCCCAGTTGATAAATATTATTTAATTCATTAAAAGAGCAATACTTGTATGAATGTATTTGATCAATTGAATGCTGTTGGTCAGTTTTTTTCTCTTTTTAAAGGACAAGAAGTTGAATACCTGGTGACAGGTACACATCCATATCCACCAGGTCCAGGTAGGTAAACTACTGTGCATTGAAAATGCCTTTTTATAACTTATATTTCCATGAGTTAGGCAATAATATGATGCCTGTTTTCGGTAAAATAGAGCCAAAACTCCAATCAGGCGTGACTTTTTATAAGTAAGTGAAGTGTTAGCATAGAAACAGGTAGAACAGAAACCTATTCTGTTATGTGTGTGTTTAGAAAATTGGTGTACAAATGAAGTACCAGTATAACTGGGTAGATGACAAAAGTTTTGTTTCTATAGGTTCCAGTAATTTTAGAGGCGTGTACTTACCGTATTATAAGTACAGATAACGTCAATACTCTCTGTTGTCATAATTTATATTTATTCTTGGAAACATTTAGTGTTTAAAAAGCTGCTTAGTTTCTCTATCTGAATAGCCCAAGAATAATAGAAATTTCAAGTTTGGAAAAGAATTTTTAACTTTATTATCTTGAGATATTTCAATGTTTGTGATTATATCAGATTTGTTAAGTGTTCAGCCATGCTTATTATCAAAAAGTTACAATCAAAAGATATTGTTCAAAACTTAATCAGAATTATTATGTAGTATCACACTCCTAGAGATAATCATAATTATCTTTTTGGTATATTTTCCTCCAGTATTTTATTTTAAATGTTTGTAAATGAAACCAAAGATAGCTAGTCTAATAAGAATTTATTTTTTATTTTAAAAGGTGTTGCTTTGACAGCAGATACTAAGATCCAAAGGATGCCAAGTGAATCAGCTGCACAGTCCTTAGCTGTGGCATTACCTGCTAATCAGGCCAGGTATCAAACTGTGCTTCCAGTGACAGGCATTTTCTATTTTTTTTTCTTTATTGTTTACATATGTATCATTTTCACATTGTTGTATACCCCAGAGTTTCCACCACCATGTTACCAGTGAACTGCCATCCTGATCCTTCATGCTTATCCCTGCCTGATTTCACCTTCCATTCCTCCTCCTTTGCTGTGTGCTTTAGTTTTGTTGTTAGTTTGTTAGTTTGAACTTTTTCTTGGCCTTTTGTTTATTTTCCTCAATTGCATATATAAGTGAGGCCATCTGGTATTTCTCTTTTTCTTTATGACTTATTTCAGCTAACATGATTCCCTCTAGCTCCATCCATGTTCCTGCAAATGACATGAATTTGTCTTTTTTTATTGCTGAATAATAATTCTGTTGTTTAAATACACTGCAGCTTTTTGACCCATTTGTCTGTTTTGGGGCATTTGGGTAGTTTCCATATCCTAGCTATTGTAAATAGTGCTGCAGTAAACATGGGAGTACAGGTTTCCTTTTTTATTAGTGTTTTTGTAGCCTTTGGGTTGATTCGCAGAAGTGGAATTGCTGGAACAAATGGTAGTTCCAGTTTCAGTAGTTTGAGGGTTTTCCTTCTATAGTGGCTAGAACAGTGTGCATTCCCACCAGCAGTATCAAAGTGTTCTTTATCTTCCATATTTACACCAGCACTTGTTGTTGCCCCCCCCCCTTTTTTTGATATAGGCCATTTTTACTGGTGTAAGATAGTATCTCAATACAGTTTTGATTTGGTTTCCCTGATTATAAGTGATGTTGAGCATTTTTTCATATACCTGTTAGCCATTTGTATTTCCTCTTTGGAAAACTATCTTTTAAGTTCTTCTGCCTGTTTTTTGACTGGGCTTTTTTTTTTTTTTGCTTTGTTTTTGTTGAATTGTGTGAGTTCTTTGTAGATCTTTGATAGCAGACCCTAATCAGTTGAATGGAGCACAGAAATTGCCATTTGGTTGGGTGTCTCTTTTGGTTATTGTCTTTTGCTGTAGGAATTTTTTAGTTTGATGTAGCCTCAGCTTTTTATGTTTTCCTTCATTTGCTTTGCTTCTGCAGATGTTTAATGACAAGCATTTCCAAAGTATCATTCACTGTTGACATTTTTTTCTCATTTTTAAATGTTTCTATATAAGTTTATGTGTCACCTTACAAAAATCTAAATAAATAGTTGATGCTGCAGAGCAAGTGACTGGAGGCATTAATTATTAGAGTGTGCTGATTCTCTTGCCTCAGGGTGGATGCAAACCGCAGTACTCCTGCTGGAAGTGAATACCGACATCCTGGTACTGCTGACCGTTCCCAGCCTGCAGGCTTGACTGCTGTAAGTGTCTCTGGCAAATCACCCATCAGGTTTCTAACTTTGGAGCATGTTGCCTCATCCCTCTTTATCCCAAGTGTTAAGTAAAGAGAATTTTTCTTAGAATTATTAAGTAGCCTGAAACATGAGTTGTTAATGAACCGACCAGTTTTTAATTTTCTGCTCACATATACATTGTACATAATATTTGTTTTGGTGAAGATAATGTGGAAGAGCTCTCTATTATCCATTATTAAAAATAAATGGATGATTATGAATCCTGTCTTAGTGGGTGTTAGTCAGGAAAGTCTTTAAATACTCAGTTGTTTTATACGGTTAGAGTTGAGTACTGTTAGTATGGTAATAGTCATGAGTTATATATCTAGTGTCTTATAAATAAACATTTATAAATGAGTTTATCTGTAATTAAGTGGTAGCTGCTGTTACTATTGTAACAGTAGTTATAGAATGGCTATAAGTAGACAGTCTGTTATGCTACCTCTTGAAATCATGCAGGATTTAATGCCTTAGTTTATTATGCAGTTGATTTGACTGAAGTGAATGGTGTAGTTCTACTGTATTTCCTCCATTATCATCCATTCTTGGATTTCTGCCCAGACTTTCTCCTTCTTTGGGAGGATTTCATCTAAGGTTTAGAGCAGAACCTTTTTGATTATAAATACTTTGAATGAATACAGCAGATGATGGATCAGCAAGTATAACCTTTAAAATAATATTTAAATATTTTGGGAGCAGATAAATAGAAGGAACTATCACTCTCTTCTTTGTAATCTTAAATCAGTGTTAAAATGTGACAGTGAAAGATAGTGATATCAATCCACTTATGGTTTAACCAGCACTAGGAGCCTACATGGAGCATTTATTACTCTTTTGATCTTCATAATAACTATGAGTTAACACTGTTATTTCCATTTTATGAATGAAGCACAGAAGTTACTTAATTTTTACACAAGATCAATGCCAGTAATTGACAGAGCTGGGTTTTCAGACCATACACAATGATGATATTCTGCTCTTATTTTATTTAGTTTCATTTTGTTTAGTTAAATTGCTCCTTAAAATTGACGAGATACAGGTTTGACTCCAAGTCTTTGATTTTAGCTGTCTTTCCGTATAAAGAAGGAAATGTTCAATCACATGAAACCTTAGGTATGCTATCTTTACTAATGTACTCTGTTCTGCTAGGTTATGGAGGCTGGCAATGCCAAGAACACTGCGTTGATGGCTAAAAAAGCCCCTACCATGCCAAAACCCCAGTGGCACCCACCATGGAAGCTCTACAGGGTGAGCTGCTTGCATATTGCCCCCACTGCTTCCCAGTTGACATGAGTAAAGGAGTAGATTACAGAGTAAAAGGAGTGAATCTGGAAGCTAGAGTCATCCCATGGGGGATGGAAAAGGGGCTTAGGAACTTAAACTCTCAATATGTCAAAAAGTATCTTGGGAAGAAGGCCTCTTTAAAATTACACTTGTGGGCCTGGCATGGTGGCGCATGCCTGTAAGCGGCAGCCTAGGAAGCTCCGCCAGGGCCAGGGATGGCAGTTCAAGCTCGCCGGGGGCACGTAGCAAGACCTAGTCCCAAAAAAAGAGCTGGGCGTAGTGGTGCCCACCTGTAATCCCAGCTACCTGGGAAGCTAAGGCTGGGGATTGCTTGAGTCTGTGGTACCCCGGGCAATGTGAGCCTGCGGTTCCACAGGCAAATATAGCCAGACCTAGTCTCAAAAAAAAGTAAATAAATAAAATTTTAAAAATAAATAAAAGTTACACTTGTGTTTTATATGAAATATAACGTAAAATGTTGAAATACAATGCTAAATGTGGAGCTCAGACTAAATATATTTAGGAAATTTGGAAAAATATTTCAAGTTATTGAATATGAAGTCAAAAATCTTACTGGTTTTCTTTTTAACTATATTAAAATGATTCAAAATATACTAGTTCAAAACTAAAATGTATATAGTAGGAAAGGTATAACTATACATAATTTAATATATATTTATTAAGTTCTACTTTTCAAATAGCCAGACAGTAAGATATTTGATGTTTAGACCTAATAAATTTTAGTGGATTTTAATATTGAGTAACTTCTACCACAATCAGCACAACCACGGTCAGTTGTAGACATTCCATCAACACAAGAAACACTCTGTTGCCCTTTTGTGTGTGGGGGTGAGCTACTCTTATTTTATATCTTTGTAAGTTTTTTTCACAGTGTGTTTCTCCCCTCAGGCTTGTTCACGTTGGTCCTCCTACCACCGGAGTACCATATTCTCCACCACAGTGCATTGTGCAGTCCTCTCCCACTCATTGTCCTTCCCTCCTACCTGCTCCCCCCACCATGGCTCTGTTTTCCATCTTATAGTTCTGTGTTCCTGCTGTCATCTAAGTGGAATCATACTGTGTATACTTTTGTGTCGCTTCATTAGGCTGAATAACTTTGAGATTCTTCCAAGTGGTTGCAGATATTAACAGTGCATTCCTTTTTACTGTTGAGTCGCTTCCTGTTATGTTGATTTACCATAGTTTGTGTCTCTACTCACCATTCATTGAAGATAATTTAATACTTAACATCCTAAAATCTAATTTTTAAATAATCTTATAAACTTCGTATTTGAAGATAATGGGGAGGGACAATTCAAGCCCTACTTGTGGTTGAAGATGAATACACTTTTACTTCTGTGTAATGAGTTGGTCTGTTCTACTGTTTGTTTAAATACAGGTGATCAGTGGGCATCTGGGCTGGGTCCGGTGCATTGCTGTGGAACCTGGAAATCAGTGGTTTGTCACTGGCTCTGCTGACAGAACTATAAAGGTAATATGGAAGGAAAAAAAGAAACTTTATTTTTTGTTTGTTTTGTAAATGTAGTCTGTTTTCTTTCCCTGGTGGGGGTTGTTTGATGTAGCGCTTCTGATTTCTTAGACCTAAATATCGGATAAAATTTACTACCTCCCAATTAAAAATTCCAAATAAATAGGTGTTTGAAAGGTGGTTTCAAAGCAAAAGCAATAGTTTTTTCCAAATAGTATGTGCTGACCACTATTAAACCATTGACTATTATGTCCCCCTGGCCCTCATACAAAATTAAGCCTTGTTCATCCATTTTAAAAAATACAAGTATAGAAGAACTTAACACCTCTACATAACCTTCCCACTGGCAGACATTTTTTTTTAGATTGCTTATTTTATTTTTGTTGTTTGAATATTCATATGTATGTGTGTGTATGTGTGTGTGTGTATATATATATATATATTTTTTTTTTTTTTACATCATTGTATTCCCTAGGGTTCTGCCACTGCTGTATCACCTATGAACTGTCATCTTCATCTCATGTCATCTTCATCTCCCTGATTTCTCCTTCCTTCCCTCCGCCTCCCTAGGTGTATGCATTAGTTCTGTTGGTAACGTGTTAGTTTTGACTTTTTCTTGACTTTTTGTTGTCCCTATATCACACCTGTAAGGGAGACCATCTGGTTTTTGTCCTTTTCTTTTTGACTTATTTCCACTAACATGATTCCTTCTAGGTCCACCCATGTTGTTGTAAATGACGTACGTTTGTCTTCTTTGATTGATGAATAATATTCCATTGTGTAAATTTACCACAACTCTTTCAACCATTTGTCAGTTCTGGAAACTTGCAGATATTTTGATGAATTTCTTTTTGGTGTTTATTTCTCTGATATATATTAACATGTAACTTATTTGCTGTTTATTTAAATATATATTTTTAAGCATAATATTTGATAGGTAATTTTATAACCAGACTTTAAAAAAATTCAATATTTAAGGCATTTTCTTCTGAGAAAGGGAATATCCTTTAAAATGATTTATATTACATTTAGATATGTGATCTTTTTCCTTATTGTTGGACATTAGAGCTTTTAGTTTCCTGATTTTCACAGGTAATGTTGCAATTAAATTTTGTGCTTAGAGCTTTTGTATTTTATTTTGCTATCATACAGTCCCATAAATGAAATTAATAGGCCAAACATTTTTGAAGTTGGTGAAGTAGAAATTATTTTCCAAAATAGGTAATTTGCTATTTAATGTATATGAGAGGATCCACTTCAGCACCTTCATTGTATATCTTTAAACATAGCTAGAAATTCAATAAGCAGAAATAGTTAACTGATATTTTATTTATTTTTTATTATTTTTTAACTTTTATTTATTTTTATCCTTTAAGTCACATGCTCAGTAAATGATTTTTGGGATACCTTTCCCTCCCCCCCTTTGGGGCCCCCTCCATTCTCTCACACCCCACTCTTTGTTGTTTGCTAGTCTGTGTTAAGTCCATTAGACTCTTTCCTGTGGTAGTGTTCTTTCTTTGGGTGAGGGACTGTGTTCTTGGAACCAGGCGAGTCTTTCTGATAGGTTTTCAGTCTTAAGTTTGTGTTGGGCAGCCAGTCTGTATTTATTTGTGGTCTTTCCATGCTTTTTCGTTGGAGGCTATCTTCTCCAATTCCATCTCTGTTGTTTTGCTGCTTTATCTTATGGTTCTGGTATAAGATATAAGGGGTCTCCCCACACTCCCACCCCAACTCCACCCCTGGCCAGTGCCATTGAAGAAGTTTCTCTGTGGCTATAGGCATTTGTAATTGGCCATTGTGGATCATCTCCTCTGCCTCAGTTTGCAGCTTTGCTGTGGGGTTGATGCCCCCAGTCTTTGGCCTTCTTTTCTTCTCCCATGGTGTGGGGAGGGGCGCCTTGCTCTCCTAGAAGGCGTCTCCAAAATGAGGTCTTGGATCTTCCAGACCCCGTGAGCACGTAGGTGTGTATTACCATGTTTCTGTAGTTGATTCTCCTGTCTCGCATGCACTGGGTTTTTTTGGTTGTCCATCTGCTGTGTCCAGTCCAGGCTTGGGGGCTGGATTTTCACCTGGTTTGTCACCCGTTTTATGATGGGGTTTATGTTATCTATGTTCTTTCTCCTTCTGAAGATTGACTGGAGTGAGAGTGAAATGGAAGGGGCATTCCCCTCCCAACTCCCCACCCCCCGCCTGCATGCCTGTACCTCCCTGCATGGGGGCAGGGCCCGGTTGGCCATGCCAGTGCCATCCAAGACCTCCTTCAGCTGGGGGCTGGGGGCAACATGCCTCAGCTGATCCAGGCTGCAGATGCCTGCCCCGTGCAGCAACCATCCGCTGGTGGATGGGGCTAAAACCCCACCTGGTCCCCCCCTCTTGGGTTCTTCAGGATTGGGGGGGGCTACCTGAGCCCTCCCACATGAACCCAGGGTGGAGGGAGCTGAGTCCCAGACCACATGGAGGCAGCCGGGGTGACCGGTTGCACCTAGAGGGGGAGAGCAGGTAGCCTGCACCCACTGCGCCCTCTGGATGAGAGGATGTGACCTACCTGAGGCCTCCCCTTCACTGCTATTTAAAATACTGTATATATAAAGTTTCTACTCATGTAAGTCATTGCCAACCTTGGCTAATCTATACTGTGCTTTCCTGCTTTTATTATCAGTGCTATCCCTTCTGTCTTTATGATTATATCTTTTACTGTTTGAAGACTGTTGTTTTAACATCAGAATTCTAAAATTTTGCTTTGGGTTAGTCAGTAAGAAAAATGAAATATTCTTTGACTGCAGATCTGGGACCTGGCTAGTGGCAAATTGAAACTGTCTTTAACTGGGCATATTAGTACAGTGCGTGGTGTGATAGTGAGCACAAGGAGCCCATACCTGTTCTCCTGTGGAGAAGACAAGCAAGTCAAATGCTGGGATCTTGAATATAATAAGGTAAGCTGAGAGTTGAAGGTCTAAAACATTGAAAGCAACTCTTTATATTTCTAATTATAGAAAATTTAACTTTCCTGCTTCATGTCTAGGTTATAAGGCATTATCATGGACATCTCAGTGCAGTGTATGGCTTGGATTTGCACCCAACAATTGATGTTCTGGTAACCTGTAGTAGAGATTCAACTGCACGGGTAAGTGAAAGAGAGCTTTGTGTTTTGTGTCTGTTTTTTTGGTTTTTGGTTTGTTTGTTTTTTGTTTTTGGATAAATTCATTTTTTATTTTGTCTATTCATTTAAATAACTAGATAAGTTCATACAACTTCACACCTCAACAAGTGCCTATGCTTCACTTACTCCCCACCAAAACCCCAGTGCCATGTATTATGTCTTAAAGTATTTGATGTTGGAATCATATGTTGTTTGATAGCAAATTAAAGATAGTTGTCTTGATCCACTAATACTCTGGTCCCTCAGTTTCTTTTTCATGCATATTTTTTCCATCTTCATCCACTTCTAGATCCTAAGTGCCACACTTTCGTTATTCTGTCAGCTATTATCCATTAAACAGCTTCACTCAGTGTTGCAGTTGTATCCATGCTTAGTCTTACAGTCCCCTGATCTTTTAGCTTTTTATTTCCTCTATCTATGTTCTCCAGCTTACAGATTATCTTCCATTTGTGCACTTCATTTCTACTCAGGCAACTTCCCAGCCTGGAATTGATCTAGTTACCTATGCAAATATGAATACCCTTTTCTTTGACAGTGTGCTTGTTGTGTTTTGTAGATTTGGGATGTGAGAACAAAAGCTAGTGTACACACGTTATCTGGACACACAAACGCAGTTGCTACAGTGAGGTGTCAAGCTGCAGAACCACAGATTATTACTGGTATTACTGTATACTTGAAAATTTCACAGTATATTCCTATTGGAATGCAGTGTGCCGTGATTGTACATATACTTTTCATATTCACTATGACTCTGCTTTGCATTATAATACTGTGTGCATTTGAAATTGTCATGTGTGATAACATTTCATACTATAGTTTGTTAGCTTTTTACATATAGCTTATTTCATATGTAGCAGTATCTTACAATGTCTGATTATAAAAAGATTGTACAAATTGCACATTATTTCAGTGTTAAAATTACTAGTTTAAGAAATTGAAGTTGGAAGACTCTGAGACCAGTAGTGTTTTGATTCTTTTGCTTAAAATTCAAGTAGTGAATTTTTATTCTAAGACTGGAAAACAGTTCCTTCTTCTAATATAGTTTATTAACTTTAAAAAATGATTTTTTTCTTTCCCTTCACTAGGGGATATCATTTATTTGTGTTACTTGATAGTTGCATTTCTTCTGACTGTTCAGTGGATTGTATTTTTGAAGAATTAAAATCAACCTAGAATTTCAGAACTCTCAAGCATTTAGTGTATTTGAATGTTGGTATGTGTTCATGCATATTTATGATTGTAGGTATTTAGTGTACATGTGTCTGTGGAAGAATGTTTTATATTTTATTAGTTAATTTTTGTATTCTTTTTGCTGATCTTTGTTTTCTGTGTGTGTTTTCATTACAGGAAGCCATGACACTACAATAAGATTATGGGATTTGGTGGCAGGAAAAACAAGAGTCACATTAACAAATCATAAGAAATCAGTCAGGGCTGTGGTTTTACATCCAAGACAGTAAGTGTATTTTCCTAGTTAACTTCTTTTCTTTCTTTTTACTATGAAAATGCCAACATTTGACCTACTTTGGTAGTCATTTAGCCACCATCACGTCTAGCCTGTGCCACCTATAAACATGCATTTCTTTTTTTCTCTCTCTATGGTACTTTGCTGCATGCCTTAATTAAGACAAGGAAGCCTTTCCGCCTGGTGAAAAATGATAATATCGAAGCAGACAATTTAAGTAAATCATGGTTAAAAGCCACATGCATGTCATAATAGACTAAATACTGGCTAGATTTGATGCTTTGGATGTAAATATTACTAAACACTAAATACATACAAAATAGTTTAATTCTCAAGAAACAAGTTAAAATACATAGAAAAAAGTAGTGGGTATCATGGTATCCGTGGGTGGAGCATCATTTCATAATCTGTTTATTATGTCACATCACCCAGCACTTTCTGGTTGCATGTGTGGCTCAGCTCTCCTCTCTGCCCCTTTACTCTTCATCTGACTCGCTGTCTTCTCTTTCCTGCCTTTTCCTATTTTCCTCACTTTCTTTTTATCTTCTCTTCCCTTTGTCCCCCCCTCCTTGTTTTCCTCTCCTCTACCTCTTCTTCCTTTCTCCAGTACAGTCCCATAACCCCAGCCTTTTGTTCAGTATAGGCATTTGCGTGTTTATTGCTCTAGCATTGAGGAAGTGAGAGGAGAATGAGACTTTAGGACTTAAATTACAATTAAAACAATCTGAAGATCTGATTTTACTTGAAACAAATGTCTTGACATGTTCACTTCTTGATGACAGTTTTTTGCTAAAACTATGTAGGTCAATGAGTACGCATAAAATATAAGTATAATAAGCTTTTTGAAAACTTGTTCAATAATATTTTTTAATTTTGTTTCAGTTACACATTTGCATCTGGTTCTCCAGATAACATAAAACAGTGGAAATTCCCTGATGGAAGTTTTATTCAGAATCTTTCTGGTCATAATGCCATTATTAACACACTGACGGTAAATTCTGATGGAGTGCTAGTGTCTGGAGGTAAAATAAGGTTTTTATGATAAATGTGTTTAGTTTGTTGTTTTTTTTTTCTTTCAATGAGTATAAACTTCTGTAAAAATTATCAACTATCACTGAAATGTTATCATAAAACTTGCCTAATTAAAGTGTATTTGAATGTTGGTATGTGTTCATGCATATTTATGGTGCACACAGCATACTTGCTTTTTAGCCCTCTTTGAGTCCCACATATTAAATCTAAGTTAGGAATTCACACTGGGGATTGCCTAAAGTTTGGTTGTATTTCTGAATTAGATATCATTGAATGCTTATTGAGATCTAAAATTTGGAATTAAGTTCCAGTGAATGTGGGCAAACTATTAAAAGATACTGGAGTGCATTGTAACTATAAAGCTGTTACCCTTGTGCTTGGCTAATGGTTGGTGCTTAATAAATGTTTATCAAGCTGAGTTGTTGAAGAATGCAAGTTTGACCAAATCTTTTCCTTTAAGCTGACAATGGTACTATGCATCTTTGGGACTGGAGAACTGGGTACAACTTCCAGAGGGTTCATGCAGCTGTGCAACCTGGATCTTTGGATAGTGAATCAGGAATATTTGCTTGTGCTTTTGATCAGTCTGAAAGTCGGTTGCTAACAGCAGAAGCTGATAAAACCATTAAAGTGTACAGAGAGGATGATACAGCAGTAAGTTCTCTTTCACATTTTAAACTATAATAAATTAGACATTGGTTGTTAAGCAAATTAATTCTAGAATTGTAGGTTTTGGTGTTAGTAGATACCTACATAGCAATTTTATTTGAGATGAACCATAAACTCAACTTGTAGTGGACTTCATCCTTTATAGACTCCAGTAATGTCAAGTCTGTCAAGTACCCCTTAAATTGTTAGAGAACTGCTAAATGTATAATGTCAAATAATGTAATTTAGCATATATGCATTATTTTTGTTAGAAGGAAGTTACTATGTATGAAGCAAGCTAATAATAGTGGGTTTTTTTGTTTTTTTTTTTTTACTTCCTTTTCTGCTTTTAGACAGAAGAAACACATCCTGTCAGCTGGAAGCCAGAAATTATCAAGAGAAAGAGATTTTGATGTGGCATTATCTTCATGGTGGTTCCATTTTTTATTTGTTTTTCTTACGTTGGCACTGATGAAGCTGTCCAGTATTTTTTGGTTTTTGGCTAGGAATGTAAAACAGAAATGTATGTGCTGGAATCATTGCTGCTTCTGTTTTATAACAAACTGTCCTCCCCACCTGCATTTTTATTTCTGTAATCGTTTTGAAATCTTAGGGATAAGGTACAGATACCAAGCATATACAACTTTGTTGGCTTTGTTGAACGGAACTATTCTAAAGGTAGACTATTTTGTCAATTTTATTAAAAACCCTTTTTTAAAAAAGCTTATGGAATGACTTACTATATAATAGGATGTGTAAAAGAAGCAGTAGCTTGGTTTATGTTTTTTTTTTTTTTCATCCTTTACAAATGTCTGTGACTGCTAATTTGGGATTAAAGGATTTGAAGTCTTAATTTAACTAATGTATGTTTATTCCACAAAGACTTTTGGAGTGCATGTTCTACAGAGTTCTGTGATAGAATCTGTACAAAGAAAATAGATAAATTGTCTAGAAAATAGACACATGTCTGTCCTCTGAGACTTCTACATAGAAATGCTATCATATAGATGCTTGTGAAGTAGTTGGGTAGCACAGAGGAAGAGACAGTTAATTTTCCAAGGAAGGATTGTGAAAGTGTTTGTAGAGTAAATTAGCGATTGAAATGAGCCTTGAGAGGGCAGGGGAGGAAAAGGATTTTCTAAGATGAGACAAAGTAAATGAAAAGAGGTGTGTGAAAATTTCTGGTACAATCATGGAACAAAGAACTGTACCTGCAGTTGCATGTTGAATATGGCTAGTTGGTAGTGAGGAAGGCTCAGATTTTAGTTTGGATTTTATTCCACAAAGCAGTAGGATATAAAAATACAGGTTTTGAAACTTGGGGGAAATAATGAGATAAAATGAAAGTATTTGCAGGTGTAGCAAGAAATGTAATGTTTTGTGAAGGCTTATTAAAAAAAAAGTTATTTAAATGTTGGATACCTGTGCTTCCTTCCAGTGAACACAAGTTAGTAAACCCTGCCCTGATAGCTTATCAGTCCAGATGGGTCAGACTTCACCCACCATAGTTAGAAAACACAGTTATAGAATCAACTAAAATATCGCACCATAACTTTGAATAAGAACTTCCAAATTTTTTTATATACATAGCCCATCTTGCATGCTGTAGGTGGGAATAGAATTGTTACAAACATTAGGAAAGTTATTTCAGATTATGTTCAGAATGTTTGAATTCTGGCTAACTTTTCTTTAGAAGTGAAATTGCTAGGAAGATGCCTATTAGGAATATCTGACAAGTGTACACAGCGAGTTCATTGTACCTTTGTTCTTTAATAAATAAAACCACCCTAAATGTGATTTCAATAAGGGGCTGATTTAATAGATTATGGTGCTTTCATATACTTTATTTCTGTCCGTTAAGAGTGAGGCATGTCGGGCATGGTGGCTCGCGCCTGTAAGCTTCAGCCTATGAAGCGGCCGGGGCTAGGGATCGCGGTTCGAGTCCCGCTGTGGGCACGTAGTGAGACCTAGTTCCAAAAAAATAGCTGGGCGTGGTGGCGCGTGCCTATAATCCCAGCTACCTGGGAAGCGGAGACTGGGGATTGCTTGAGTCTGTGGTACCCCGGGCAATGAGAGCCTGCAGTTCCACGGGCAAAAATAGCGAGACCTAGTCTAAAAAAATAAAAAAGTGAGGCATGTCTTTGGACTATTAAGAGCAAATTTCAATGTAAAGAAAAGTTGTATAAGCATTTTTTTAATATAACCTGCTCGGAAAAATAATGAAGTCATGCCACCTTGTTCTCAGCAGCTTTGTGAGGGAGTGGATTATGGAAGAAATTTCACAATTGCCATGACATTTTTCTATAGTGCTTGAATTTTCTTATATAAACATGTATTTTGTAAACCTAAAAAAAAAAAAGCCCACATACTTGCATCCCCGAGAGATCTCATAATACCTTGTAACTGATGATAAATCATTGAGTGAACATCCTCAGAGGCCGAGAGGAAACCACTACTACAAGGATGGGAGAAAGTTTACCTCTATTAACCTGGGTAGCAGAACCTCAACTGCCTTGTTATTGTAAGGCACAAATACCAGATTCTGAAAAGCTTTTTTTAGTACAGTATTCTTAATCCTGTCATTTGTCATCTGTGTTCTTGAATTCCATGGTATTTTGTGCAGAATTTCATGCATGTGTCTTTTTCCCTACTTGTCAAAACCCCAAGCAGATTGAAAAGCAGATCTCTGGCTTTGTGCCTTCTGTACACTCAAGCTATAAAAGTTCCCAGAAAAAAACAGCTGTGGAATTAACAGTGACCATACATGTTTACTTAGTGCCTTTGCTCCTGTTACTAAGGATGAGAACTGCCCACCTAAGAACCTCCCCAAGTATGCAGCTATTGGATTATATTCTTTCCTACTCAAGGACTTAACTCCCATGTTTAACCCCTTTCTCACTACCATATGTTTCTTCTTTTTTTTTGATTCTCATCAAAAAATAAGTTTTTACAAATACTTAAATATTGGCCTTAAAAAATTACTAGATTCCTATAAGCGACAGCCTATATGGAGTCACAGCTGGGACTGGAGATCGCTGTTTGAGTCCTGCACAATGAGACCTAGTCCCAAAAAAATAGCTGGACTTGGTGGTGCATGCCTATAATCCTAGCTACCTGGGAAGCTGAAGCTGGGGATTGCTTGAGTCTGTGGTAACACGGACAACGTGAGCCTGCGGTTCCAGGGGGCAAAAATAGCGAGACCCAGTCTAAAAAAAAAAAAAAAAAAAATTGCTAGATTTAATGTTCCCATCTGAGTGTGCATCCATTTTTCTATTCCCTCTCAGAACCAAAGTTGAAGAAATTTTCATGACATCTCTTAATTCACTTTCCAGTCTCGACTCCAGTTCAAAACAATAAAAATAAATGTATCCAAATTCTTTGGAAAAGAACAAAAATATGAAAGAATTGAGAAGAAATAGTGTTAATTAGCCAATGTTTTTAGGTACAAAAAACAGATAAAACTTTAGATAAGCCAATAAGAAAATAAAAATATCAACACGGTAAAAGGAAGGTGAAGAAATTGAAAATTTAATTTTATGCCTATTATATGCTAAAGAGCTAGGTGAAAGAGTTAAAAGAAATACCATTTCTAGGACTGATTTCAGTAGCTATAGAAAACCCAGACATCAATTATCACACTTCCACCACCCACATGCTTCAAGCTAATAGAGCTTCAGGGTGGAATTCTAATTTTAATGCTTTTTAAATTTTTCTAGGATGTAGGTAAAGAAAAACTTTGTTTTGAAATAAGAGTATGCTGAAGATACCAAATCCAATAAAACACAAAGGAAATTATGATTTCATCTTATTTATGGATATTGGCATAAATTAATAAATTCTAGTAAAACAATCCTCTGGTTTTCTTCCAGTTAAAGAAAACGGAATAATTAGGTCTTTCATAAAAATGAGATAGGCCGGGCACGGTGGCTGGTACCTGTAAGCTTCAGCCTATGAAGCGGCCGGGGCTAGGGATTGCAGTTCAAGTCCCGCCTGGGGCCCGTAGCGAGACCTAGTTCCAAAAAAATAGCTGGGCGTGGTAGCGCGCGTCTGTAATCCCAGCTACCTGGGAAGCTGAGGCTGGGGATTGCTTGAGTCTGTGGTACCCCGGGCAACATGAGCCTGCGGTTCCACGGGCAAAAATAGTGAGACCTAGTCTCAAAAAAAAACAAAAAAAAAAATGAGATGGCATAATGAGAACTTTTGAAAGCAGTTCAGTAACCATCCACCTGTAATGCCTGGGAGTACGGGAGATGATCTCATCCTTACCCTGAAGAATGGCCCTTACTCTGGCCCTGAGGAATGGCCAGAGTGGGTGGCATTCAAGTGACACTTGCATAATGAAAGAAGAGGAAAGGCAAAGACATGTCCAGGAGGAGGAGATAAAACCATAGGTGAGGACCTGTGTGATGTGTTCTGGGAAAAGCCAAGAATTCATGCAGCTGAGCAGAAAAGATGAGTCATGGGTGCAGGATGGGAAGTGGTCACATGGGAATCTTAACTTGTTCAAAGAGCGCGTGAAGAGGGAGTTAAGAATTTGGTGTTGATTCAGCCAAATGGTGGTTCTCCAGTAGGGCGTCTTCCGGGACATTGGAACCAGCCACAAAGGTCTGATCAAGTGTGTTTGAGACCAGACTGATGAATGATTTTTCTCAGGAACTAAATATAAAACAATAGGTCTCAATGTTGTAGACATTGAACTTGAAATCTTTATGCCAATCATTTACATCAGGTTACCCTTATCAAACTCAGTGTTGTTACTTTCTTTTCTTAAAATTTTGAAAAAGAAATATCCTAAATACAAAGTACAATTTCAAAAACATTTGTCATGTTATTGCTAGTGAATTGAAGATAAATTGCCAATGTTTCCTCGTAAATAAATTGGCAGAGCAAATTTTATTTCATTGCAAGTTGTGTGCCTATTTTTCTGTTCTCACATGCATGTGTATGTCTTCGTATTTAGTTGGGTTTTATTGGTACCCAGCTATTAGTCAGAACGTTATGGACTGAATGTTTGTCTCCTAAAAATTTATATATCAAAATCCTACCCGCTAAAGGCATGGTAATAGCTGTGGGGGTGACTAGGTCACAAGGATGGAGCCTCTTGTAAGGTATTAGTATTTTTATAAAAGAGACTGCAGAGAGCCCTGGGGGGAGGACACAACAAGAAAATGGTTATCTGTGAACCAGAGCAGGTTCTTACCACATCCATCTTATTTTGGGCATTGCCTAGCCACCCAGACTGAGAAATCGATGTTTGTTGTTTCTGCCACCCAGTTTAGATTACTGTCGAAACCACAAGAGCAAAACTATGTGACTAGCTATTGTGGTGACCTGTCACAGAGCTCCAGCTGCAATGTCTTCAGGGCCAGGGCAAACAAACAGGGGTCCAGAGATGTGAGAAATATGAGCAAGTTTCCCCCTTTTTTCAATGAAGGTGGAAAGTCACAGAGATGTGGCTGCACCCATGGCAGAACTGTAAACTAGGAGAAGTTGGGACTTGGGAAACAGGTGATCTGGAAGCGAGCTGGAGTCTCTCTGGGAGCTAACCTGCTCTGCTGAATGAGGGAGAGGAGGTGTGATTTGGGAGAGGTCACTAGGTGCTTATTAATTTTCCCTCTTCCCACTTTGGGCAAAGGGGGAAAAGGTTCTCCGTCAGATGATTTTGGTTATTCCTGGCAAGTAGTGGAAGGGTCTTGAGTGCTTGTTACTGAGGAGAAAAGGAACAGGGTAACAGCTGCATGGCTGAGCTGCTCAAAGCTGAGTGGTGCCTGGGCAGCAGTCCCCCAAAATGCCCTCCCCCGCACAGGTGGAGGGGAAGCCTGGACCTGGACAAGGCTCCCCTCGCCTGCCTCCCTGCCTCCCCTTGCCCCTGATCGGATGAGGAGAGAGGTGATTCTTGGTGACCCAGACAGTGCCCTGTCGGTGCCCTCAGCAAGCAACTCTTTGGAAATCCCAGAATGACTCGGAGCTGAGGCCCTGCTTCCTCTCATAACCGCATCCTGCATGCACCTCTTGGAGGAGTGGTGAGGGGGAGGCTCAGTAGTCAAGGAGGGGCACTTGACTGCTGTCAGGGAGGTGACAGCTTTGCCAGTCTCCAAGTCCTCTGTCACTCAGAACCCTCTCGATGGTGCAGGCTGAGCTGCAGGTGGGTGAGTAGTTGCATGATATGCTTGTAGCCAACCTTGGGGGTCAAGCTTCAGTCAACTGCCTCACGGGAAGAGAACTTGGGGAGGGGTCCAGCACCAAGTCTAGACAGCTGCTTGGAGTGTGGGGGCAGATGCATGGTGGGGATATTGCTCTCCAATACCATGAGATAGAAGATGAGACACTCCTGCAGCCTCCAGGCCAGTGATTTCTAAATGCTACCAGGGTCTCTGCAGAGGTTCCTACCCCCATCCGCCCACCTTTTCTCTGCTTGCATTCTTCCTCCCACCTTTTCTCTGCTTGCATTCTTCCTTCTCTCCTTCCTCAGAGTAATCTCCAGATTACCCAGCAGTCCCTCCATCCTGGCCTTCAGGGATCCCATAGGATTCCAGGGGCCACAGGACTGTGAATGAGCCCTGCCAGGTGAGATCATCAGCAGTTGCCTTCCTCCCTGCCACCCCTGTAGGCACCAGTTGCCATTGTAATTGCTCTGTCTCAACCACCAGGGAGCAACAGCTGCCAGTAGATGATTCTGGCGCCCTGGGGGAAAAAAAATCCTGAGGGGAAACTGAAGGAGTAGAAATGGGGTGACCGGGAGACTTTAGCCAGGTCTGGGACTCCTTGCTGCCTGAGGTCCAGCTGACCCTCTTAGGTGAGCAAAGCTGGCACCTCCCTGACAGCAAGCCCTAAGTCCCTTGCCTGCCTGCCTTCCCCTCTGGGATCCTGCACCTGGAGTGTCCTAAGACCCTGGTCTCTCTGACCACTTGTGTTTTTGTTTCTGTAGAGCCAACAAGAATCTCAAATAGAGGCCGGGCACGG